>CAUYPK010150138.1:0-89095 GCA_963574355.1 Loris lydekkerianus | reverse complement strand
TGCGGTACCTTAAAAAAAATTTTCTTTTGCCCCACTTCCTCTCTCCTCAACTTTCTGATACTGTCCCATGGATTTCTGAGGGTCTGTTTATACTTCTCAGTCTTTTTCCTCTCTCATTCTTCGGAGTGAATAATTTCTCTTGATGGATTTTCAAGTTAACTGACGCTTTCCTTTGTTACCTCTATTCTTCTATTAAGCCCTCGCAATAAATTTTTGGTTTTAGATATTTTATTTTTAATTGTTAAATTCCATTTAATTCTTTTTTGTAGTTTCCATTTCTCTGCTGAGATTTCCTATTTATTCATTCATTGAAAATATGTTGTCTTTTATGTCCTTAAGCATAGCTACAACAGCTTTTTAAACTCCTATGTTAATTTCAATATTGGGGTTATCTCTGGGTTGATGGCCATTGATTTCATTTTCTTCTGAATCTGAGTCACATTTTCTAATGTATTCATGTATTTGGATTGCAGCCCAAACATCCAATGATAATTAATACTCTAGATTCTGTTTAGTCTTTCTGAAAGTTTCTGCTTTACAAAACATAAAATAGGCTGCCACTTTGGCTGAACAAAAACTCAAATCTCATTCAACATTTTTAGACTTCCCTGGGCTGCTTGGAGTCTGCCCTATATATGAACAGTTCAGGAGTGAATAGAGATTTAGGCATAGTTTGAAAGCAGAATTTGGAGCTTACTCTCTCTTTCTCTCTCTATTTGGGGGCATGCTACCCTGCTTTTAGCCTGCTGTGGTTATTCTGAACATTTTCCTCCTATTCTTCAAGCCAATAAGATTTAAGACTATTTTTTTTTTTTTCGTTTGAGACAAAATCTCACTCTGTGGCCCTGGGTAGAGTGCCCTGGCATCATAGCTCACAGTAGCCTCAAACTCTTGAGCTATAGTGATCCTTCCCACAGCCTGCTGAGTACCTGGGACTATAGGCACCCACCACAATGTCTTGCTGGTTTTTCTATTTTTAGTAAAGATGGGGTCTTGCTCTTGCTCAGGCTGGTATCGAACCCCTGAGCTCAGGTGATCCACCCACCTTGGTTTCCCAGAATGCTAGGATTACAGGCGTGAGCCACCATTCTCGCCTGTAGGACTGAGGACTTTTAAATCTAGTGTTAGCTACCTGCTTGGCATGGATAAAGGCCTGCTCTGAGGTAAAAAGCCAAAAAAAGAAAAAAAAAAAAAGAAAAGAAAAATGTATCAAGTGCCATTTCTTCCTCTGAGTGTTGACTCTCTCCAAGTATCTGCTTTTGGTTGTTCCCTAAGGGCCTTCCTGTATTTTTCTGTTTACATTTTTTCCAGTATTTACATTTTTATCTTTGGGAGAGTTAGCCCAAGATGGGCTTGTCTTAGTCCATTTTGTATTGCTGTAAAGGAATACCCCAAACTGTGTAATTTAGAGAAAAAAGACTTATCTGGTTTACAATTCTACTGATTCTGTTGACTGGAAGACTGGGCATCTTGTGAGGCCTCAGGCTGCTTCCACTCATGGCAGAAGGTGAAGGGGAGTCAGAAAGTGCAGAGATCACATGGTGACAGCGGAAGAAAGAGCAGGGAGAGGTGCCCACCTCTCTTTTTAACAACCAGATCTTGGGGGAATCAACAGAGTGAGAACACAGCACTGCAAGAATGGCACTAAGCCATTCCTGAAAGACCCATCCTTATGACTCAAATAGCTCTTATTAGGTCCACCTCCAACACTGGGGATCAATTTTCAACATAAGAGTGTGGGGTGGGCAAACACCAAACAAGAGTGTTTGCTACATTCTAAGGCATGCCAGGATACAATTAACTGTGATGGGTTAAAATAGTTAAATTGTTGTAGTTGTCATTGTTTGTCAGGCCCAGGCTGGATTCAAACCCTCCAGCTCTGGTATATGTGGCTGGTGCTCTAGCTGCTGAGCTACAGGCACCAAGCCAATGAACAGGTTTTTAAAAATGGAAATGATACAACTGCCTATATTATACCTGAGACTTCAAACATTCACATACATTTAATCTACGTGTTGCCTCTAGGCTGCCTACTTTTCTCCTTCCTAACAGCTTTTGGAAGTATAGCAACCGAGTTTCAGGAGATGATAACTAGGGATTACACTTTGTTAATCAATGTATTTTTGTGATGACAAAATCAGTAGTACCATTACTGACAGATGAAAAAACTGAGACGCAGTTTAATTAAGGATAAGTGGCTGGAGTGGGGTCGCCAGGATGGGGCTAGAATTTGAATTGAGTGTTTCCAAATCCAATGCTTAGTTCAGAGAACACATTGATTGATTATTGATTGATTTCTGACAAGTTAGATCAATGAGCATAGATGGGTTCCAAAATAGCTACGATTAGCCAATTGTGGGTCTTAAAAGGAAAAGCAAAGAGAAGACTTTGGGTGTCCTTTTTTGCACTGATCCTTGTTAACAGCAATTAGACTTTGCTCTGCTGTGATATTCTAATTTTTAGCACAAAGAGAAAAATGAATTGATTTGAGGGCTGATATCTCTTAACATTTAAAAGGAAATACTTCCATTGAAAATATGGGCACCTTAGCAATAGGATAAATGGCTTGACATTTGTGAGGGCAAAATAATCAATAGGAAGAGAATTTCCATATTGAAAAATAAATCATTTGCCTAGCTATCTGCAAGTTGGGTTTTGAAATCTTCAATATGCTGTTAATATATTTTCCTGTCCTCTCCTGATGAAGGCAGCTCTCTCTCAGGGAAGGGGTCAGCTGCTTGCCCTGACACTCCTGACTTTTGGCTGTTCTAACAGTTCCAATTCTTCCTTTCCTCCCTCCTCAATCCTTTAGTAGCAAGATAAGAATCTCCCCTACAAGGAGGAGTGATCTGGGGAGCGATTTCAGTCCTGTACCTTAACATGGGAGGTGATGATAAGACCCTCTCAGAAGCATTCTGCAAAAAACTATGTGCTCTCTTTCCAGTGTCCTGACAATGGAAATGAAGCCAGGCTAGGAATTCATTTCTAGAGTCTTCTCCCTGGAAAGCAGGTTTTGACACTTCTCCCATCAACAGGTAGAATGTCATGCCCTACCTCTTCAATATGGCCTGGCCCTAGTGACTCCCTTCAAACAAACAGAGTGCAACAGAAGTGATACTGTGAGACTTCTGAGGCCAGGTTAGAAAAGACCACACTTCTTGGCACTCTGTCTTGAGATACTCGATCTAGAAACCTAGTCTTCATGCTCTGAGGAATCTCAGGCCACATGGAGAAGCCAGGTATAGGTATTTTAGGAGACAGCCTCAGCTGAGGTCCCGGCTAACAGCTAACATCAAATTCCAGCCCTGTGAGCCAGGAAAGCCCTAGAGATGGTCCATCCTCAGCCATTCTCCATCTGCAGTCAGGGCAGCCACCCCGAGCTGAACCCAGGCAACCACTAGAACTGTGAGAGAAAATAATAACAAAATAATTGCTGTTGTTCTAAACCACTAAGATTTTAGGGGTGATTCATCACACGGCAGTAGACTATTGTAACACCAGGCAAAGTGACGTGAATTCCGTTTGGTTCTTCATTATGTAAGTGGACTCACCCTCGCTCTTTAAAATAGCAGTTCCACCCAGTTAGCACTCTCTTAATTTAGATGTCCCCACAGTAGACTTGAGATAAGAACTTATGTGCAGGTAGCTGATTTGGGAGGTGATCACAGGAAGTAGAAGAGAAAATGAGACAGTAACGTGAGATAGCTAACAAGTGTTTGTAAATAATTTGGTTACTGTAGAGGCAGATTTCACAGTTCTGAAGCTGGCAAGTGCTTCAGAACTGGCACACCAGAGGATGGGAGACTGAAGCATTTATCCCTCTTGACTGGGGTTGCCCATAGGGGCATTGACTCTTCTGCATTTTGGGGCTGTGCCTGCTTACAGATCGGCTTCCTTCTCCACACACCTGCTCCCTGAGGGATGCCAGCCGGGGTGCATAGACCTGGCCACCATAGCTGTGCAAGGAGATGTGCTGCATTAAATCAGAGTTCTCTACCACTCTTTCTGATCCATGCTTCCTATGCCAGCCAGGGAGAATGTTTCAAAACACACATCTGCTTTCAAAACACTCCCCTAATTTAGATCTTTCACTGGTTCCCCATTGCCTATCGTGGAAAAAAAAAGGCTCACCGTGCCCCTGTATGCTCTGGCCCTACTAACCTCCCACTATTCTCATGGCAATCTCCTCCACTCCCTATACTCCGGCCAAACCAGCCTTGTTTCATTTCCCCTAAAAAGCCGCAGGGCCTTTGCATGTGTGTTTCACACTGCCTGGAATGCTCTGCCCACATCACCTGCAAGCCAGCTAGATAATTGCTACTCATTTCTCCTAATTCAGTTCAAGTATTATTTTCTTCAGGAAGGTTTTGTTGATCCACTTCCCACCCCCTTCCTCCGCGCCCATATTGGATAAAGGCTTCTTTAAAAATCTAATTTCAGTTTGTAATTAAATACTCCTTCAGGCGTTCATGTATTTTATTTTTTAAAGTATATTTATTTCAGGTTAATGTAGGGCTACAAGCAACCAGGTCAAAATATTTGATTTAGTTACCTAAAGTTCAACTTGTGGTTCTGTCCCACACACAAAAGGTGTTCATTTTATTAAAGTCTGTCCTGACACTAGATTGAAGCCCCAAGAAGGCTGAGATATGTTTTACATCCAACAGCTGGGATATAGAAGGAGGGGGAGAGAGACCAGGGTGTGTATGTTTGAAATTAGGTGCAAAACTATTTGGAACATCTGCCTTCTCTGGGTCCTAGAGATCTTTTCAAACACCTGAATTCACCAAAGACTGAAACATCTGCATTCTCTGCATCCTAGAGATCTTTTCAAACACCCGAATTCACCAAAGACTGGTGAATGCTTCTCAAGACCACGTGTCTTTGAGTAGCCTCTCCTGTCTCCCCCCCACTCTCCCCTCCCCTGCAGTTGTAGGCCCACCCCTCCTCTGCAGGGCGTTCCAGTGAAGGGATCCCTAGAGAACAAATCCCTTGTTAATCCCTCCAAGGAGAGACCCTTTCAGTTACTGGCCTCTTGAAGAAACGGCCAGAATTGCCTGCTCACCAAAATGAACCCGACTACAGGATGTAGATTCTTTACGCCTTGGAAGCCTTGGGAAAAGGTATATTTAGTTGCCATAATGGCTCAGAATTCCCCAGAGTGTCTGGAAATGAGAAGCTTGGATGGAGGAGAGGGAACCTAACACCTCAAACTGAGTTTAATAGTAATAAAGATGGTAGAAACGCTCCCATTCAGAAATGCTTAAAAAGAGAGATCGAATATAAATCCAGGGAATTATCCCAGTTACTTGTAAAGACTGGCAGGGCCACGTTTGGAATACTGTGCACAGTTCCAGTCACCTTATTATAAAAGGATATTACGGAAATGGAGAAGGCACAACAGGGGCAAAGGCAGAGGCATGGGGGTTTAAGGATCTTGTTATTCAGAGTGGTATTCTTTGGCAAAGAAGAGATGACGTGGGACAATGCTGAAGGGAGCTCAGAGGATAATTGTTTCAAGGCTATTTGAGTTAGTGTCAAATACAAGAACAAGGGGTAGGTAACTGAAGCTAAGAGTGAATTGAGAAAGGCGTTTTCTGAATCCAGAGTAAATGATATAAAACAAAGAATCAAGGTTGCCAAAAATAAGAGACCTAGATTTTACTGAGGGGGAAACGTGGCATTTTTCCAATTCATTTGTATTTGCACTAAATAAGGAAGAGTGATATTTTTCCCACTTTTTTTTTTTTTTTTTTTTTTGAGACAGAGTCTCACTTGGTCACCCATAGTAAAGTGCTATGGCGTCTTGGCTCACAGCAACCTCAAACTCTTGGGTTCAAGTGATCCTCTTGCCTCAGCCTCCCAAGTAACTGGGACTATAGGCGTCCTCCGCAATACCCAGCTATTTTCTAGAGAGGGGGTCTCACTCTAGCTTAGGCAGGTCTTGAACCTGTGAGCTCAGGCCATCCATCTGCCTCAGCCTCCCAAGTGCTGGCTTGAGTCAACGCATCTGACCCTTTTTTCTCCCACTTGTTAAAAATTAAAAAGGACACAGTGTTTATTTATAATTTTAAAGTATCTAGAGGTGAAGTTGACAAATATAAAGAAAGAACACACGGTTAAGAACTTGTCTTTATCCTTTCTAAACCTCAAAATGTCATGGGTTTCTGAGCTGAGCCTCCCAAAATACCATATGACTGTTTGTGGTTTGTGTCAACAGCCAGTCCTGATGAAATTCCCTTTTTCTTCAGGCTGTAATATATCCAAACAATGATTTCTGATGTGTTTGCATAGAGATGGGGGGATGAGGACAGTTATGTCGTGTATTAAAGTATTGGCTGTAAGCAGTGGTTTGTTTCCTCCTGATCTTAATAAATGTGATGTAGTTCAGATAGCATCTGTGAAGCCCCAGCTCTGTGCTGGGCACTGTAAGAGTTAGTACCTGCACACAGGTGCCTGGTTGGTATCTGCTCAGTGGACACCATCCCTATCCTCAATGAACTTGGATGTCGTAAGAACATTGATATCAAAAAATGAAGATATAACCAGTGTCACAGAGGGCAGAGCAGTGTCATGGAGGGACCATACAGGGGTCCTCAAACTTTTTAAACAGGGGGCCAGTTCACTGTCCCTCAGACCGTTGGAGTGCCAGACTATAGTTTTAAAAAAAAAACTATGAACAAATTCCTATGCAGACTGTACATATCTTATTTGGAAGTACAAAAACAAAATGGGAACAAATACAATCACACTGCCTCATGTGGCCCACAGGCCGCAGTTTGAGGAGTCCTGATAGGAATAGGGCAGTGATTAGGAGGCAGTCTTCCGGGGAGTGTGGAACCCTGCTGCATTGTGGGCTGTGCCATCTTGGGCAAGTTATTTCTCCCAGCCTCAGTTTCTTCATTTGTGAAATAGATGTGATAACATCTCCTGTGGAGTTTGACCCAGGAGTAAGGTGAATTGTGCGTAAATGACACACAGCTAGTACGTAGAGGACGCTCATAAAATGGCAGCTGAGGCTGAGGGAACAGAATGGACAAAAGCCACAGAGGTAGGAAACCCTCTCTCTGAGGTACTTGGCGAGTTCATAGTTGGAAGACAGGTGTTTCATTCTTCCTGCGCTGTTTCTTCATCTGTAAAATGGAGGTACCAGTAGTACCTCCCTCATGGTGTTGTATGTACCATAAAGTGTTTAGGAGGTGCCCAGTAAGGCCTAACGGTTATCGTTATGACTCCAGTCACTTCCATGAAGAACATCGCGCTGGATCACACAACTTTGGGTCCTTTTTATCCCTTGTTTTTTCACAAAGACCGGAAAATAAACAACATAGCTTCTGTGGCCCCCATATGCCTTACTTCCATTGTCTTTCTATGTTACCAAATAAACAAGGAAAAGTCTTCCTCCAGAGAGCCCCAAGTCTCTCATTTGCGGGACTCATTAAAACCAAGCAGCACAGCCTTACCTGCCAGCAGAGGCCCAGGTCCAGTAACCGCTCCTGGGAAGCTAGGGTGTTATTTGCTTTTATTATGGAAAATTCCAAACATATATAAAAGCAGAAATACTAATGTAATAAACCTCCATGCTCGCACCTTCCAGCCTAAGCAGTTATCCCACACCTACTACTCTATTGGTTGATTCAAAACAAACTACAGACACAAGGCATCTTCTTTTGTAAATACTTCCAGTACATACCTCTAAAAGATAAAGACTCTTAAAAAAGATTAACCATGGGCGGCGCTTATGGCTCAAGGAGTAGGGCGCCGGCCCCATATGCTGGGGGTGGCGGGTTCAAATGTGACCCTGGCCAAAAACTGCAAAAAAAGAAGAAAAACAAAAACCAAGATAAACCACACAACATGATCATAATACTACTAGCACACCTAGAAAATTAAGGAGTTACTGTTAATTGTGTAAGGTGTGATAATTCCTTAATATTATTAAATATCCAATTAGTGTTCAGATATTTCCAATTGTGTCGTAACTTTTTTCTTTTTTTTTTTTATTGTTAAATCATCACTGTGTACATTAGTGCAATCACCTGTACCCATTCTAAGATGCACCATAGATGTGGCCCCACCCAATACTCTCCCTCTACTCAAACCTCCCCCCTCCCTTCCCCTTCCTTGGCCCTTTCCCCATAGTCTTGTGCTATAGTTGGGTTATAGGTAACTTTTTCTTACATTTTTTCATTCAGAATCCAAGCCAGTGACTTTCTCTGCATCTTGTTGATGTGTCTCTAAAGCATTTTTAGATATCAAAGTCCTCTTTTTATTTTCTGGTTGTTCGTTCCTTAGAGAAATCAGATGGTTTTTCCTATGGAATTTTCCATATTCTGGATCTTGTGGAAGGCTTTCCCACAGTTTAACACATTCTTCTGTTCTCTGTATGACTTGTGGTGAAATTGAGAGCCTTATTCAGACAGAGGCTCTATTCTGGGGGGCAAGACTACGTCAGTGAACATAATGACACGTGTCCATTACATCAGGAGGCACACAGTGTTCAGCTGTCTCTCTTTTTTTAGTTTTATGATTGACTGGTAGGTTCCGGTGTTATTAGTCTGCTTCATTGGTCAGGTGTTCCGTCGGCCTTTCACCTAATGGGCTGAGTAGTCTTTGGAGACGGTGATTTAGATTCATTATTTCCTTAAGAGATTGTAAAATAGTGATATCATTCTACCATTCTTTCTGTATTTGTTAGCTATACTTCTATGAAGAACTTTGCCTTAATTATTCAGTCACCATGAGGTGGTGTTGGAACAAAAAATGGAGGATGAATGTTTGATTCTTTCCTTTTCTTAACCAATCTCCCAACAAATGAGTTGTTTCTCTAGTATCCTCCAAAGTTATCAATTGTGTCTTTATCTTTATGCACTTAGGATTTTTATACATTTGATGTGTTGCAATACACTACTTGTTATTTATTTATTTTTTTTGAAGGTCAGATTCTTTCATCTTTGGGCAGGGGTAGCCCCTTCAACTCATCTTCTGTGTCTTTTGACACGACCTTGGCTGTCTTTCACACCTTTCTTGCTTTCTGATATGACAAGATATTCCTGGTATTATCTTGTACAGACCTGGAATCAACCAATTCTCCAAAGCGCTGGTTCCTTTTAGTAGGAAATCGCATTTAAGACCACCATCTGGGCACTAGGTTACTCATTGTTACTAGGTTAGACATTATTTCTGGCTAAATAGGTTTTAAATACTTTATGGAAGACTAGGTTTTAAATACTTATACGAAAAACAAAGCTCAAGACTGGAAGGCTCCAGTTATATCCTAGTAACTAACTTGATTTGCTGTCCCAGTAAAAATCGTTTTGGTATATTGTTGGAGTATCTGAGGATCATTTAAATTTGGTAGCAAGATTATAAATGTTGTAAGGAATTAGGAGATGCCCAGGAGAAGTAAAGAACAAACTAGATTGGGGGACACAGGGTGAGAGTTGAGGTGTGGAGTGGTGAGGGTCCTAGGAAGTAGAAGGTAGTAGAGACAGGCCAGACTGCTTGGTCTGCTGCAGATGTTGTTAACCAGAACCAGCCCTGTATGTGCACTGAAAAGGTTGGCAGATGTCCACTTAAGGCTGAATAGTACTCCGTGGTGTACATATACCACAGTTTGTTAATCCATTCCTGAGTTGATGGGCACTTAGGTTGTTTCCACATCTTGGTGATTATAAATTGAGCTGTGATCAACAATCTAGTGCCTATGCCTTATGATATGCTTATAATCCTAGCACTCTGGGAGGATGAGTTGGGTGGATTGCATGAGCTCAGAAGTTCGAGACCAGCCTGAGCAAGAGCAATACCCCATCTCTAAATAAAAACTAGCTGGGTGTTGTGAAGGGGCATGTGTAGTCCCAGCTACTCAGGAGGTTAAGGCAAGAGAATAGCTTGAGTCCAAGAGTTTGAAGTTGCTGTGAGCTATGATGCTGGCACTCAACCCCAGGGTGACTGAGTAAGATGTTGTCTTGAACAACATCTTATATATATATATATTTTTTTTTTTCATATTATAAATTATATATATATATATATATTCTTCTGGGTAGATGCCTAGTAGTGGGATTACGGGGTAAAATCTGAGGTTCTCTGAGGATTCTTCATACTTCTTTCCAAAAAGTTTGTATTAGTTTGCAGTCCCACCAAGAGTATAAAGTGTTCCCCTCTCTCTACATTTGCGCCAGTATCTGCAGGTATGAGAGTTTGTGATGTGGGCTGTTCTCACTGGGGTCAGGTGATATCTCAGGGTGGCTTTGCTTTGCATTTCTCTGACGATTAGGGTCCATGAGCATTTTTTCGTATGTTTGTTAATCATTCATCTGTCTTCCTCAAAGAAGGTTCTATTCATGTCTCTTGCCCAAATAGATGGGACTGTTGGCTTTTTTGTTGTTGTTAATTAATTTGAGTTCTCTATAGATCCTAGTTATTAAGCCTTTGTCAGATTTGTAACATGCAAATATCTTTTCCCTTTCTGAAGGCTGTCTATTTGCCTTGATTGTTGTGTCCTTACTTGTGTAGAAGCTTTTCAGTTTAATTAAGTCCCATTTATTTATTTTTGTTGTTATTGCAATTGCCACTGAAGTCGTCTTCATACGATCTTTCCCTGGGCCAACATCTTCAAGAGTTTTTCACACACTTTCTTCTAGGATTTTTATCATTTCATGCCTTAGATTTAAATCTTTTATCCAGCTTTAATCAATTTTTGTAAGGAGTGAAAGGTGTGGATTGACATTCAGTCCTTTACATGTGGTTATCCAGTTGTCCTAGCACCATTTATTGAACACGATTCCTTTTCCCAGTTATGCTTATGTTTGGTTTATCAAAGATCGGATAGCTGTAAGAGATTGGTTTCATCTTTTGGTTTTCTATTTGGTTCCAAATGTCTGTGTCTTTGTTTTTCTGATCAACACTGAATTTTGGAAAAATTGTGACCAACCTTACACATGATATTAAAAAGAAAGAAAGAAACATCACATATCTGTGCCAACTGCACTCCTTCACTTTATTCTGAAAATATGTGCTTCCTATTTGGGGGAAGTGCTGCTGTCATTGTTAAAGATTCATTCTCACATGAAATTATGGTGATAATAGATGAGAATTTTTGATTTTTTATTCAGTTGGTAATTTTTGCTATGTTGGTAAATTGTTCACAAATCTGTCTTTTGAAATATATATGATTTATGGAGGCCCCAACTATGGGGCCCATCAGGGCTCTATCTGAACTGCTGCACTACCTAGGAGAATCGGAGGGCAGGAGAAGATGAAGGGGACCTTCTCCTTAGGTCTGAGTGGACAAAGCACACCCTGGTGTGGGGAGAGTGAGGGTGAAAATAAGAGTGGTGGGCTGGGAAGGGTTAATCTAGGTTGAACAGGACTCAACAAAGGGCCTGAAACAAAACAGCAGGCCCAGGAGGAAGACAAAGGCAGCTCAGGAACAGCCTGAGCACCTCCCACTGCCAGCTATGGGTTCAACTCAGCTGAAGATCATTTACTAGGAACCTAAGAGCTGGGGAGGCCTAAGCACTGGGGTTTTAAATGAATACGACACAGCACTGCCCTTGAGGAAGTTGCTCAGGGCTGCTGTGAGAGTCTGTATGGGTGGTAGCAGGGCACACTCCAGCACTCAGGACAGGGCAGACCCTTGGACCCCATCCACTTCTGTGACCCAGTCTCCATTTCCCCTGTTCACCCTCCTCACCCACACCCCAGAGAGAACAGACCTATAGTAATCGGGGCATGAAATAGGTCAACGGACAAAAAATTGAACATAGCTTTACTATTCTCCATGTTGCCTTAGAAACTATCCTCTTAGCTGGGGGTGTTTACTGAGAGGGGGCTGGCACTGGGATTGCATAGTGGTGGGCCAAGGCTCACAGATTGCTGGTGGGTGGACGCATGGAAGGTAGACACTAAGGTGCAAATGCAGGTGCAGAGGCAAATGGGGTCAGGGTGGGATGTGGAGGGAAGATGTTTGTGAGTCAACTTGCAACGTGGAGGATGTGTCCGGGAGCAGGCCAGGCTCCAGCTGAGTGAGGCCCACTCCTTCACCCTCCTCCAGTCTCTACTCTTGCCTCCTCACCTACTCTCAGCAGAAGACCCCCAGCTTTGTGGCAGAAGCTGCTTCCCTCCTCTCTCAAGCCAATCTGTGTTTCTTCACATTTCCCCCATGTCAGACTAGAGGACAGTGTTTCCTGGCCCCTGAGCCCGTGCTCCATGTTACTTACCCCTGCCCTTCCCAGCCTTGCCCAAGCCCAGCCTTCCTTCTTATTGAACAAGCCAGCTCTGCTGCAGCAGGCACGCTCATGGCCCTTGGACATTTCTGTGCTTTCTAGTGACTTCCAGCAGATGCCACATGCTCTCTAGACCACGAAGGCCACTCTGCCCAGCTCTGAAAGTGCTGAAGGGAAAATTCACCTGTCCAGAGGCAGGCCTTGGCCTGTGACTCAACTTGGTGTATAAACACCCCTGCTTCCTTGCCCAGGTAAGATAATTCTGGGGTGTGTGCTTGTACCACCTCCCAGAATTCCCTGAGGAACTCAGCTCTGGGTGATAGGGCTGAACGATGCACCCTTTCCTGGCTGCCTGCCTTTCCCCTGGATCATTTCCTCTCCCCTACAAGAATGTTCCCTGCACTTCAAAGAGACACTTGTGCTCTTTATCTCAGTTTATTGCTGGAGAACCCAAACTGAGACAGGTCCTTGGAGCCCAGGTTTGTCTTGACAAAGCCACTGAGACCTCCCTGTTTGTAGCTTCAGTGGGCACCTTTCAGTCTTTGTCTTACTTGCTCTCTGGCAGCACTGGCCACCCATGACCACCTCTCCCTTTGTGAAACATTGCAATACCCTGTATCCCTGGCTTTCTTCATACCATTGGCCGTTCCTTTTCAACAATCTTTATGAGCTTTTAACATAAAAGGTCACCTTTAGTGAGATATAATTCACATATAACAGAATTCACACATTTAAAGTAGACTACTTGATTTTTTTTAGTATATTCATAGGGTTTTACAACCACCACCACAGTCAATTCTGACGATCTCTTCACCCCAATCTCTGCACCCCAAAGAGCAACATGGCAACCATTCATCTCTCCAGCTTCCAAGTCCTAAGCAGATATTGATCTAGTCTCTGTTTCTTTAGATTGGCCTGTTATGGACAACCCTAACCCTAATTCACACAGCATGTGGGTTTTTTTTTTTTGACTGGCTTCTTTCACTCAAGGTAATGTTCTCAAGGTTCATCCTTGAACTTCGTGTTGGTACTTCTTTGCTTTTATGGTTAAATAATAATCCATTGTATAAATATATCAGATTTCATTTATCCATTATTGATTGATGGGCTTTTGAACTGTTTCCATTTTTTGGCTTTGTGAATTATTTATCAGTGCATCTTCACGTACAAGTTCTTCATGGACACGTATTTTCGTTTCTCTTGGGGATATCCCTGAGAGTGGAGTTGCTGGGTCGCATGGTAATCCTACATTTAACATTTTGAGAGGATGCACCATTTTGCACACCCACCAGTCAGGTGTGAGGATTCTAATTTCTTCACATCCCAGACAATGCTTGTTATTATGTGTCTTTTTAATTCTAGCTGTCCTCATGGGTGTGAACTGGTATTGTTTGCATTTCCCGCAGGGCAATAGGCCTCTTTCCGTGTGCTTGTTTGTCATTTGAATATCTGCTTTGACAAAATTTCTCTTCAAATAATTTACCTATGGACTTGTTTTGTGAGTGTTGATGTGACTCTGGGTTCAGTTTTGACCCCCTTTTCTCTTCTCCCTACCCAGACACACTACTGCCCATGCCCTATTCATTTCCCATTTATTTATTCATCATGTTTTTATTCAACAAATATTTATGAAGCTTCTAAAATGCACCAGGCACTGTACTTAGTGTCGAAGTCAAAACACCATAAATAAACAGATGAGGTCGTTGCTATAAGCTGTGTTCTTATAGGAGATGAAGACACAAAATAAGAAAGCAAGTGGGTAAGATGCTGTAAAATAGTGGGAGAACTATGACATCAGGGTCACAGAGGGATGGAAGAGTCTCGATGGTGGGTCTTACCTCCATTCTTAGATTGTCTGGTCAAGGAAGGCCTCATTTCAGAGGTGATGTTGGAACCGAGACCTACATGATAAGGAAAAGCAATCCCAGACTAGGGACGAGCATCCTGGGGAAAGGGATGGGAGAGGATTGAGCTACATGAGAACAGCCAGAGTGGCTGGAGTGTGCAGGCGAAGGGAAGCCGGGTAGGAGCAGGGGTAGAGGGCAGGCAGGGCCCTCCTTTCCAAGGACAGTTAAAAAGAAGGAGCCTAGGTCCCAGAATTATCCCTGATACGAGTTTGGAGGGAACAATCAATAAAACGCAAGCACATAGGTATCCTCCAAACCAGAAATTAAAGCGTGTCTGCACTTCTCCCAGCCCAGCCCTAATTAGAACTCTTCCCACATAGAAGCAAAAAGACACAATATCTGAGAAACAGCTAATAAAGAAAAAAACTGGCATGAGCCATTATTTAGTTTAAAATAGAAAAATGAAACTCAAACCCGCACTACAAGGTGACAATTTATGGTGCTGGAAATGTCTTCGGAAGTCTTTTTAGAGTTTTGTGTTGAATGTTTATAGAAGGCGTAAAATTCTTATAGTGCCAGTGTTTTATGAACAGTGCGGCTGGCAACTCCTTTTAGCTTGATCCTTGCTTTCAGGAAATGTGGATTTCCCTTCATTTATTCATATTGTTTCCAGGCCATCAAAAATAGACAAGATGTAACAGGACAGTCCATTTGTACCATTCTTTTTGGAAATAATTGCCAGAAACACTTTACGGTTGTCATTAGCCCACCAATGTGACTCCCTGGTGGTCCTCTGTGTTAAAAAACCCAGCTTCCCACACATCTTTGTATTCCTCTCCCATTTCCACCATCAGGAGGATAATCAGGCTGGGAGAAGCAGCCCTTTAAAATTCAATGCTATGCAAAGGGCAGGGAGGGGGATGAAAATGATCTACACAGAAGCCCCCAAAGCAAAGGAGGCATGGACTCCCCCTGTTTAAGAATGAGCTTTATGAAAGAGTTAGGAAAAGCTCTGGTTTCCCAGATATGAAGAACCATATGCATGCATTAATTAAAGGGATGTGGAGGAGGAGAGGGGGGTCTGAGAAAATAACAAAGCTGCGGTGTATGCGTGCAATGATTTTTCATTCTGTTTCGCTTCAGCTCTGCCCCTGCAACAGAGGATCTAATCAATCTGCCGGCTATTAAGTTTGTTAATTGATAATGCATACTAATTAGGCTGTGCGCAGTTACTTAAGAGACTTTGCTAAGGTGATTGTAGGCACAAGTCCAAATGGAGTTTAAAGTATTCTGTGTGAGGTTAAAACCCATCAACCAGAATAGATGGATTTTATATTATAACAGAAGGCACAACATACCCATAAGTATTTAATGTATGGCACAGTTATCCATTATTACATATTTTAACTCTACAAAATAATTAAAAATGTAAAAGCAGCTACTAAAAACTATAACTAAATCACATTGGTGAGGGTATGAGCAAGTGTCAATGAGAGAGCGCTATTTTCTCATCAAGGTAAATGTTTAATTTTCTCATTTATATTTGGGAACAGTCAGGGTTAGCAGGGGAGGAGGTTTGGTGAGAAGCTGGTCTTACTGAGCTGTGCAGCACCAGAGGCTGTGCGATCTCATACATCAGGTTGTGATGCCCATGTTTCAAAGTTGAGCACTCCAGAGACTGCCTGGTTAACTCATGAAAACATTATCTGGGAGCTCAAGTTCGAAACATGTTTATCAACCATAAAATTAGCTGCTGGCTATAAGGTTGGTACTCTTCCTTTGGGGTGCTGTTATTCTGGGAATGAATTGAGGGGAACATCCACGCATCCTGTAATTGTCCCTTGAGAAAATGCTCTCAAGGAGGATGGTGTATCTCTCTATAGATCTTGGAGAATAAATTGATGCCAGTCTAGACTCCCCAATATATCCAATATAGTTGGGTCTACAGAGAGTTCTCCAAATCAGAGTGATGTCTTCCTCTGCCCTGGAGAAGTCCTTAGATGTTCAGATGAGGCCAAGAGCAACTACTAGCTCAGAAATCAAATCAGGAGGTGACCCTTGGGGAGGTCAGAATTCCCCCAAGGTCCTGAAATCTCCCTATTCTTCTGGAAGATTCAGAGACTGGCTTCATGGACTCATTATTCATTCTTTCAGTAGGTATCTCCTGAGTCCTTTCCATGTTCGCAGCACTGTGCTTAGTTCTGGAGGATCAATATCATGATGAATAAGACAGGCAGAGGCCCCTCCCTCTCACATGGCTGCGAGTCCACGGCACCCAGCAGATGGTGCTCCAAGGAACTTTCTAAAAATGAAAATTTATTCATGTACTCCCTTATGCAAAATTACTGATTCTTCCAGGATAAGTTCCAAATTCTTTAGATGACATAAAAGATTTCCAGCTTTATCTCTGGATGTTTTTTCCTTTCAGTAAAATAGTTTTTGAGAAGCTTCTGTGTTAGGCACTGTGCCAGGGGGTGGTATCCATTAGAAAACCAAATAGAGTCCTTGTTCAGAGAGCTGGCTACTGAGCATACTTGAGCTACGTCCAGGGCAAAATCTACACATGGTATATAAGTTTGGGTTTAATGGAGGTTGATCCCTGGGGCTTCAGGACAGAACCATAAAGTGACAGTTGGTTGTTACTAGCACTAGGATGGTGTTACTATCAAATTATTGATTGAATGTCTTTAATTTTTTTTAAAGAAGTGGGATAGTTGCTATTCATAAACTTCTAAATAGGTTAAGCTACAAACTGACATTTAAAAAACAAAAGTGGGGGGAAAGCTCCATGGAAGAATTTTTAGCAACAGCAGAGGGAGGTATCTGTTTTATTTCCACTCCTTAGGCAAACCAAGAGTTCCCACAAACAGAAATTTGAAGCTGGCAGGAGGCAGTGGTGTAGCCAGAATGCATTTAATTAACAAATGAATTGTGTTCCTACAGTGTGACCATTGAACCTGGAGCTGATCCATACTGCTTTGTTTTAGCTATTTTGAGATGACTGAGTTCAATGATTCTGTGTAAGGAAAACTAATCTGAATAGTCGATGGAAAGCATCTAAGAGAAAAAATAACTGGAGGCTTACGGGCCTAACATTCTTAACTTGGTCAAATAGCACGATGCAGGATCGGGGTGAATAAAGACACTCTGAAATAGAATAAGCCATTTTCCAAGAATAATCTGTGCAAGTGAGAGTTTATCTGAAAATACTGAGCACGTATTTTAAAAATAGGATATTCGTGGCAGTATTGTATAAATGCAATAAGTAGCGTTTAACAATCAGAAAAGAACTGGGCCGCGCCTGTGGCTCAGTGAGTAGGCACCAGCCCCATATACCGAGGGTGGTGTGTTTGAACCCGGCCCCAGCCAAACTGCAACAACAAAAATAACCAGGCATTGTGACGGCTGCTGTAGTCCCAACTACTCAGGAGGGTGAGGCAAGAGAATTGCCTAAGCCCAAGAGCTGCAGGTTGCTGTGAGCATGTGCCAATGGTACAAGCATTTGTTCTTATTGATACAAAAGGTAAGACTGTATGAAAAAACAAAACCTCTTACACAGGGTGGCACCTGTGGCTCAAAGGAGTAGGGCACCAACCCCATATGAGTGTGGTTGAGGTTTCAAATCCAGTCCTGGCCAAAAAAAAAAAAAAAAAAAAAAAAAAAACTACAAAAAAGAAAAAACAAACGCGCAAAACCTCTTACACAATTAAAAAGTAACATGCAATTATCTTTCTTCCTTGTTGAGGAAGGGTGACAGAGCTTTGTATTTGGACATGTTGATGTTATCATTTCCTAAATGACTAACTTTCTAAAAACTGAAAGGTTCTTAAAATGGATTCCTGATGAAGGAAACCAGAATGAAATAAATACTGAGTGCTTAGGTTTGTAGCATTTATCCACCAAAAATGAAGTCTAATGTAAAGCCATTAAGAAACTATCTGCTAAAATCTATTAAAGTCCTTGGGGAATATGTATTTTCTGGACATTTTACTAGAATGATCAATAAGTCTCTTATGCTTTCCTTTTTATTTATATGTATGAATTGAGAAGATAATTAGAATGGTATTCTTTTCATATAAAGATGTTAAGATTTATTAGTCAAAGTGGGTTAACTGCTGTAACAGTCTTGAAATCTTCATGTAACACATAGATGGGTTTTGTTGGTGGTTGTTTTTCTTGTTCATGTTACAGCCTGATGCGGGTGAGAGGAGGTTCTGCTCCACAGGGCCTCTCAGAGACTCAGGCTCCTTGCAGTTTGTGGCTTTGTCTTCTTCTAAGGCCTTAGAGTCCTCTGTTATATAAAGGAAAGAGAGGGAGGATCATTAGGGGCCAGCCCCAAGGTGGTGTACACCATCCAATGTTTATCACATGGATCTCAGAACAATAGTCTAGCTGGGTGTCATGAAGGAGAAGAGGGATAGTCTGACACATGGCTGGCCAGTCTCTTCAATATAAGGTTGGCCCAAACGGTACCTCTAAGAGAAAAATTGTAAGATATTAAGATAAAAGTCTTTTCCATACCTGGCTATATTCAGGTAGCAATCACAGCTACATTGCTTAGTAGATATCCCCTCAGAGATGTTTTCTGAAGTGAAATCTGAACTGGATAGCAACGTTTGCACAAGATCATACAATCAGAAATTCAAGGAAAGTTTCATGTTGTTAAACCACAGTGTGTCCAGCCAACCCAGTTTCATCAATTCCTGAGCCCAAGGGCAGGTACAGTCGTTCCATCTGTCTGCATCCCCCTGGCAGTGTCCCTGTCACACACAGGTCCTGCCACTGTCACACCACTTTGAGTTATTTTACCAACCCATTCATACTTCATTTTTCTGAGCATCAACATCTGCAGTTTAGGGTTTAAATAGCTGCCTTTGGTGATTGTGAGACCCACGGATGCTAACTGGTCTGTAAAGGGGTATGAAATCTTTCATGATCCTATAACTAAGGATCCTGACTGGTTGCAAATCACAGTTGTCCCATAAGATGTTCATAAGGTGAAGTAGATTTTATAAAGGAGTTCAATTAGAAAGTAATTATTTTGCTTACTAAAAAATTCGCCAGTTGAATTCTTTCAAGTGGTAAACTTCTCTAGTGGTCTCAAAATTTTAATAGATATTAAAAAAATTTTAGATTCTATGAGAAGTTGTGTATCTTGCAGGGATGTCCAACCTTGTGGCTTCTCTGCATCATGTATGAAGAAGAGTTGTCTTGAGCCACACATTAAAAACATAAACACTAATGGAAGCTGATGAGCCAAAAAGAAGGGCAGTGCATAATTTTTATGATATCTGTTACCAGATAAATAAAAAAGTACTCACGTGATCCTCATTCGGCCCACAGGCCATGGGTTGGACACCCCTGAAAGGCATACTAATAGATGAAAAAGTAAATAGAGAGAGATACCAACTTAAACTGCAATGTACTATATCTTCTTGTTTTTGTAGCTATGAGAAAACTGTTTCATTTGTCTTTGAGAGACTTGATTTAATCATAACAGTAATTGTGGTATCCTATTTCTTGACATTTTTGTAATTATTTTTCATGTCTAAAGCCTTTCTTTTATTTGAAAAGTGGATATTTTCAGTAAGAGTGCTAAATAAATTTTACAAATTTGATACCTTATTTACTCCCAAACTGAGCTATCGTAAATGAGCCAGAGAAATGAAGAGAAACTTTGAGTTGTCTGTCAATTAATATGCAGATAAAAGAAAAATTATTGGCTTTCAGCTTGTGTCTACTGTGTCAATTAAATTATGTTAATTTTAAATTTTAAAAATGAAGATGAATGAATCTCTCTTTTATGATGTATCAAACGTTAACTCAAATGATTTCAAAATGATGTTTGTTGTCTAATACATAGACAGGAACAGAAAATTACTTGATAATTTTCTGATATTACTTGATATCTGATTGGAGACATTGGCAGGGTATCTGAATTATTTAGGATTGCGTTTGGCTGCATGTAACAGAAGCCTGATATTAAACAGCTAAAGGGGAGCTCGTTGTTTGATTTTTATCATAGGATGGCGATGCTGGGGCTGGACGGTTCACACCTGCTATGACACCAGGCTCCCTTTATCATCTCAATTCACTCTCCTGAGCATGTGGTTTGCATCTTCCATGGTCAAAATATGATAGCTGTGCTCCTAGGCATTGCATCTGCATTTCAGTAAGGAAGAAGAGAAAAAATGATGTAAAATCTATCTCCACTCTGGAATGTGCTTAGAGGCCTTGCTCAGGATCCTTGACCGTATTTCCCTGTTGGAGACCTGCTTCTCTCTCCAGGTGGACTCCACTCTCCTCCATGCTGCTCTGTTCCCTGGGAGGCTGACCTCCATGACTGCTTGCATGGAGACTCTGCCGTCTGGCTTCCAGAGGAAGCTGCAGCAGAATCTGTTTTGTGAAGCCCAGAGGAGGAAGACAAGGACAAGGTGACATAGAGAAAGTGTGAACTTGAGTGATCCAGTTGCCTAGCTCTTCCCTGCTAATCCATTAATGGTTGGCTCATTCCTGTCCCAAGGCCTCAGCCCTGGCCAAGAGTTGGTCATGATAGGAACTGGACGGGGGTTAGGTCTGGGAAAGTGTTTAGCCTACAGAACACTTCACAGCCACCTTCCTCTTGAAGCTGAGAGGAGCTGAGGCCTCTGCTTCTCTGTGAAGGTAACCAGGGGCCCAGCTGAACATCAGCCCAGCCTCAGGCTCCCACTTTGGAGTACAGTCTGCCCATGATTCTGAGGGGATCAGATATCTGCAATCCTGGCCAAAGTACACTCACTATGCAATCCTCCCAGCCCTTATTACAGCTGGGGATCCCTCAGGCCTTCCTCTACCTTTCATTTATTTGGATTGAAACGGGACCTTAAGCGAAGGGAACTATTCTATTCTGCTGGTGTATTACATGTAGTTTTTCTTATCCACGGGTGACTCCATCCTTTACTTACCCATTTTTATAATGTGATGCACGTCTGGGAAATCACCACTCAACCCCCAAACTAGAACACCAGCTATAGCTTATATCCACTATGTGCCCCATCCCTCTCCTCCTCTCTTACTCCCATTAGAGAATCACTGTCCTTGAAGTATGTGTTTACCTTATACACCCAAGGGCTGTCCAGAAAGTATCAATGATCAAGCCAGTGTTAATACTGTTTTTCATATTACATGGCTGGCCCTCATGTGTAAGAATGCTTTGTTATATATGTGAATATTTACGTTTCACACACACAGGCACCTAACAATTCATTTTTTTTTTGACACAGAGCCTCAAGCTGTCACCCTGTGTAGAGTGCTATGGCATCACAGCTCACGGCAACATCAAACTCCTGGGCTCAAGTGACTCTTGCCTCCGCCTCCCAAGTAGCTGGGACTACAGGCGACCGCCACAACGCCCGGCTATTTTTTTTTTTTTTTTTGGTTGTAGTTGTCATTGTTGTTTGGCGGGCCCAGGCTGGATTTGAACCTGCCAGCCTGATTTTTTTTTGAACTTCATAAAATGAGTAACAAAAAGCGATAGATAACTTCTGGGCCCTGATTTTATTTATTTATTTATTTTTCACAACATTGTGTTAGTAAGATCCATCCATGCTGTTGCAGGTAGTTATAATCCATCCATCATCATGGCCACATACTATTTCATTAGTTTTTTTCTTCTCAGTATGTAGCTTCATTTCTTATTTTTTGATTATTTTTATTCTTATTTATCCTCATGTTGGGCATTTGAGTCTTTTCTAGCTTTTTGCTATTACAAGTAGTGCTGCAATGAACTTTTTCTTAAACACACCTTCTGATGCACGGGTGTAGGAATATCTCTGGGTTACAGTCCTGGGAGAGGAAACTATCAGAGCGCCCACACGTTTGCCTTTATAAAACAAAGCCACATTATTTTTCAAAGAGGGGCTCCTTTGTGTTTTCCCATTAGTACTATGTAAGAAATCTCTTGATCCATATCTGTTTAACACCTGGTATTGTCAGACTTAGTGATTTTTGCAGATTAAATCAATGAAAAATGGTATCTCATTTCTCTAATTACTAATGAGTTTAGCATCTTCTCAGATGCTTGTCAGCTATATATTAATATATTTTTGAATCTGTGTACTGCTTGATCAGACTTTTTTGCCTATTTCAAAATTGAATTTTTTTTTCTTTCTCTGATTTTAGCAGGTCAGGCAGACAAAGAATGAATAAAAGCTTAGATTTGAACATAGTTAATAACCTTCATCAAATGGACATACAAGAAGGTCCTCCAACAATTGGAGAGTGGGATTCTTCTCAAGCACATGTGAAACGTTTTATAAAAGAGATGACATGCTAGCTCCTATGTCTTAACATATTTTAAAGAATGGCTATCACAATGTTCTTATAATAGTTAATAATAAAAAATAAGTTACAAGAAATCCTTATATTTGGAAATCTAAATGTGCTCCCACCTAATGGGCACAAGATAAGGGTATATGGCACAGCTCTTGGGTGTGGGACACAACTACAAGGGGACTGTACCTAACAAAAGCAAACATTGTAACCTTGTTAACCCTCGCGTTAACCTGACATAAAAACAAAACAAAACAAAACAAAACAATTGTAAATAACTCATGAAAAAGACCAAGACCTCTCGCCTTCATCGCCAGATGCCACTCTTCCCCAGGAATGTGAGCTCTGCCCAGGAGAAGAACAGGGAGGTAACCATGGGCCCAGCTGAACATCAGCCCAGCCTTAGGCTCCCACTTTGGAGTATAGTCTGCCCAGGGGCCTGGCCCTTTTCCCTCGTTCCTGCCTATCCCCCAGATCTCATGTGCCACCTCCTCTGGACTGCCTGGGGGTGGGGGTGGGGGGATGGGGAACAAGCTGTTTCTTCTACCACAGTCATCCAACACTTGTATAACCAAACACATTGGGTTTTTCCACACCAGCCCACTCTCAGCTCCCCATGGGGTGTCTGACAGTTTGATTCTGCATTACCCAGAGTTAGTGCAAACTCCACTGATAAAGGGCTCAGCCCACAAGACTGCCCCCACAAGTGGTGGGTCCCCAGGTTACTCTCGCTTCAGTGCCAATCACAAGTGGTGGGTCCCCAGGTTACTCTCACTTCTGTCTAGCTTGGCTACAAGCTAGAGGTTCCTGGGGCTCCCTCCTCAGGTTTGATCATCAGGGTGGCTCACAGAGCTCAGAGAAACACTTAGGTTTCCTAGGTTATTACCAAGAATATATTACAGAACAGACAGCCAGGTGAAGAAGAACATAGGATGAGGTCTGGACGTGTGTTGCCCTGCTGCGTTCCCCAACCTGGAGGCTCTCCAAACCTCATCTTTTAGGGATTTTTATAGGGGCTTCATTGCATAGGAATGACCAATTATTAACTTGGTCTCAAGCTTCTCTCTCATCCTCTAAGGGTGAGGGATGGGGCTGAAAGTTTCAAGCTTCTAATATGGGTTGGTTTTGATGGTGACCAGCCCCCATCTTAAAGCTTTCCAGGATCCCAGCAAGAGTCATCTTTTTGGAACAAAAGATGCTTCTAATCACCCAGGAAATTCCATGGGATGTAGAAGCTCTGTGTCAGGAACTGGGATCAAAGACCAAATAATAGAACAAAAGATGTCCCTAATGTCCCTATCACTTAGGAAAATATAAGGCTCTGTGCAGGAACCAAGGGCTCAGATCACATAGGCATTTTATATGATGTCACATAGTCCCACTCAGAACTGAGAATTCACATAACTCCCAAAACCATTGCCTCCCATAAACCTAGAAAGAGGAAAGGATGATTTTATAATTTTTGTGTTTAGGACAAGTAGAAATAAACCTTCAGAAACAACATCTCACCTAAAATTTCTGAGGGAGGCCCTGATAACGTCAATCTCCACCGCCACCTTCTGCCTTGCCTGGCACAATTGGGGAGAAAGGCTTTGGCCATGCCACAATCCATCAGCTTCCCTCTCTTACCCTCCCAAAGTGCACAGAGGTTTGCACTGTCTCATTGATTCGAAAGAGATTTCCAGATATGAATAGCAGCTGTCCCCATTTTTAAGCTTGAAGAAACCAGTATAGATGCCACCCTTTTGTATATGGCCACACCGCTCACATTTATCAAGACTTTCTGAGGGGTGGTCCATTAGTCAGGTCTCTTTCAAATGACAGAAAATCCATTGTTTTCCTGTTATATGAACTTACATTTCTGCCCAACTTGCATTTCCCTTAAGGTTGGCCCTAGCAGCAAAATCCACCTAACAAGAAGGGACACAGAAGGTCACAGCCCTAGAATTGTTGGTGGCTACCACGCAGGGAAGAGCCACGTGCACAAGGTGACCAGTGCTTACTCTGCAGGCACCCTCATTTGCAGGGGCTCCCTTTAAGGCCCGGATCGTGGCACTGCAATTTTGAATTTATGAGTATTTCATACTCATTTTCTTTTTTCTTTTTTTTTGAGACAGAGCCTCAACCTATCGCCCTGGGTAGAGTGCTGTGGCATCACAGCTCACAGCAACCTCCAACTCCTGGGCTCAAACTATTCTCCTGCCTCAGCCTCCCAAGTAGCTGGGATGACAGGAGCCCGCCACAACACCCGCCTGGCTATTTTTTTTTTTTTTTTTTTTTTTTTTTTTGAGTTGTAGTTGTCATTGTTTGGCAGGCCTGGGCTGGATTCAAACCTGACAGCTCTGGTGTATGTGGCTGGCGCCTTAGCCACTTGAGCTACAGGCACCGAGCCATGCTCATTTTTATAAAGACAGAATTGTGTAGGCATAAGGACTCACTAAACCTGGAGCAGCCTCTGAACACAGACATCATCAAAATACATAGAGCCTGAATTCATTTTATTGTAGGCACTGGGTGAAGCTCTGGAAGAAACCTTAGGCCACCCTCAACCTGGGGTTAGAAGGGCCCAGACAAACTTGAGGGACTTGAAAATCAAAAGAAATGATTTCTGCCTGCCATCCTCACACTCTGGGAGGCTGAGGCAGGAAGATTGCTTGAGCTCAGGAGTTTGAGACCCTGTCTTCATAAAAAATAAAACAATTAGCCTGGTGTTGTGGTATGTGTCTGTAGTCCCAGCTGCTCAGGAGGCTGAGGCAGGAGGATCACTTAAGCCCAGGAGTTTGAGGTTGCAGTGAGCTATCATGACACCATGGACTCCAGCCTGGGTGACAGAGTAAGACTGTATCTCAACAAAAAACAAAACTAAGGGCGGCGCTGGCCCATATGCCGGAGGTGGCGGGTTCAAACCCAGCCTTAGCCAAAGACTGTAAAAACAAAACAAAACACCCAAACCAAAAATGAAAACGAAGAAAAATGATTTCAACTTGGAAAATATTCTCTCTTTTTTTTGAGATAGAGTCTTACTCTGTTGCCCTCGGTAGAGTGCTGTGCCATCACAGCTCACAGCAACCTCTGACTCCTGGGCTTAGACGGTTCTCCTACCTCAGCCTCCTGAGTAGCTGGGACTACAGGCGCCCACCACAATGCCTGGCTATTTTTTTTTTTGTTGTTGTTGTTGCAGTTTGGCCAGGGCAGGATTCAAACCTGCCACCCTTGGTATCTGGGGCCGGTGCCCTACTCACTGAGCCACAGGCGCCGCCCTGGAAAAAGTTCTCTTACGTTAGTCTCTTCCTTCTTTCTTTCAGTGTCACCAGCATTTGTTGACTATTCAGTACAGAAAATATATAATTATGTTGAAATAACATAATTGCTTTCAATAACCAAGTATTTTCTTGCACCTTTTTGAAAGGTGCCAGAATAACATTTCATGATTAAATACCAGGCTTACCTGCAAAATGGGTTGGTGCTGACACATTTAGGCATTTGGTTTGCCTTAGCATAAGAATATGTTGAAGCCTGTTTTAATTTCTGCTCTCATTTGGTTCTGATCTCTGAGCTAAAAAGCCCAAAGAAGGACCTCAATCAGTTCGCACCTCAGCTTAGAATAGTGATTTTAGTGATTTAGACATCTGGCCACTCAGAACTGGATAAAGGCCACCAACTTACTTGACAAAAGCCACTGAACATCTGTCAATATAGAAATTCCTCTCCTAGCTGACCCTGAGTCAGATTTCAATAGCTAGCCCCACAATGAAAGGGTATATCTCTTCTCCTGTTATCCAGATATGTTGGTGCTATTCAGAAATACCCTGCAGAGTAATGATGCTTTCTAAAATAAATAAAATATACTTAATCGGATACAAGTAGGAACAGTGTTAATCCATTATCCCTTTTAGCCAACTTCTGCCTTCCTCCGAGACCTGTGCAAGGGGGATATTAAAACATGCTGCGTGATCCGTGTGGCTCAGGCCCTGAAGGACGATCCTAGGGAGGTTCTGTGTGGAGATCTTGAGAACAGGGCTCTCGGGGAAGGAGGTGGGGGCACACCTGGAGTTCCCGACACTACTGTTCCACAGTTATGGAGGTATTTCAAGACCTTGACAATATGGCAGCATCTCTGTAATGCAGCGGAATGGCTTTGGACCTAGAAAATTCCAAAGATCATGGCCATTCCTTCCAAAACACACCAGAAATAGATGAGGGAAGAGTTGAACAAACGTCTGGCTCAAATAGAAAAGCGTGCAGGGAAAATGCCTCTATGAGGAAGTGTTCTTCATTGGTATAAAAGCAACATCTGTAAACCTCTCATGTGTACCACACACCGTGCTGCACTTACAAGCCAGGCAGGAGGTGGCCTTGTTCTGGGGCCTGCACTTTGGAAGGCCTTACAAGCACATGTGCACACACGCACACGCACACATGATCCTTTATAGAGGAACACCTGGAATCTGGTGCTCAGTGCTGACATAGGGCAACTAAACCCCTAAACATCAGCTCATGTGACTTTCACCTTACCGGCCCCAAGAAATACTTTCCCGTACTTTCCTCTACGTCCTCAAAACAAGAGGCCACTGTATCCACATGCTGAGCAAATGTGTGGCTTGTGCCCTTGCTAGCTTCAGAGATGGATGCTGCTTTTCAATGAAGGGGAATTTATGTGGCTGAAGTGCTTAGGTAAGAAAAAGGACAAACTAATTAACCTGTCAAAGTCTTCCTGTCAGCATGAATGCAATAGGCTCTCACATTATGAAGTATTGTTTCCCACTAGTGCCAAGTAGCCGGGTTTTTTTTTTACTTTTCTTCACTTTCCAGCTGAGTTCCAATCCCTGGTTCACAAGTAAGTGCAATATTTCCAGCAGGGTTCCAGGACAACTCAGTGGTTGTCAACCTTCCTGATGCCATGGCCCTTTAACACAGGTTGAAAACTGCTGGCTTAGAACATTTTGCAATATTAAAAAGTTATATTACTTCTAAATTTATACACAAAATACGCACATATATATACACATGCATATATACATAGGCGTATATATTTGTCTGGATGGACCTGTGAAAGTGTGACACCCGTTCTTTACATAGGCAACCAAATGGAGGTTGAATGATATCTTTGCAAATAGTTTTATCTTTACTAAATAATTAGTAAAATTTAATTAAAATTTCAAAATATTAAAATTTTCAGCATTATTTAAATAAATGGATTTAATTTTTTTATATTTATTAACAATAATTTTCAGTCTGCCTTTTAAGACTACCAAAATATATAAATATTTTAGAGGAGACATAAGTTTTTAGAAAAATATATGAAAAATAGTATTTTTATATCTCATTTATATGTTCTGAAAATATATTAGAATTTTCACACTAAACACAATTATATCCTAGTTTTTAGTTATTTAGGTCATTACTGATAAATAGAGTGAAAATTATACTAAAATATTGATTTTAACAACATCTTTAATAATTTTGTTGAAATGAAAACAAGAAAAACAAATCTCATAGAATGAATTTTAATTTTTTACATGTTATGTATATTTTTATTTCGTAATTCATCCAAATTTCACCTGCCCAACAATGGAACACTCTAAAATGCACAATAACCATTCCATTCAGTTATCTTTGATATTTTATATAACTTGAAGTCATATGAAAAAGGCCTTTTACATATTTTTCCATTTTGTTACTATGGGATATTTGTCAAGGTAGAAAAAATCGTATTATATTTAGACTTTCTTATCTTCACTGGTAACTTTACCCTCTTCCTGATCGCACTCTTCCCTCAGGCCTTGCAAATGATAATTATGACCCCAATCATAAGGTTTTTAAAACTGTATGAAGATATAAAAAAAAACAATGTATATGATGACATTTTGAGGAGTCTGCCAACAGTGAGCATTTGGCTTCTGCCTTCTTATATTTTCCCCGTGCTTGAGCTTGGACAAACCTTTTGACCTTCCTGTGTCTGGACCCCTCAGCCCCACCCCCATCTTATCAGATGCCACCTCAGCCACGCAAGCGCGAGATGGCAAATGTCATGTTGCGCAAGAGCTTCAAGTTGCAATGCAAGTCCATAAGGGCAGGCTAAGTTTTGCACTTTTTGTAAAAAAAAAAAAAAGGATAATAACTTGGAGAATGAATTTGAAACACATCATAACCAAGCTGTTTCTATAGAGTAATTTAATATTTTATGTAATATCAGATATGTTTTTGAAATCACAGTAAAGACACCTGGAATCATAATGCTCTTTCAGTGGCAAATGTCATACTACGTTTTTAGGGCATTACGTCAATTTAGTATTTCACGTATTATTAATAATGCCTCATTACATAAAATTATTACTAAACTGGCAATTAAGTGGATGTGAAGGATCCATATGCTAAACTGCTCATAACATTTCAATTACGAATTTCACATCGGATGTCTTCTCGTGTACATTAACACTAACCCACAACCTCTTTGCCAGAACCACCCACATGAACTCTTGCTTTGTAGCATGTGATATTGGCAGAAGGTCATTTCGTACATTTTTCTGAATTTAAGGAAATTAGGAAAGGAAGCAGCAGATGAAACAGCTAGTCTTCCCTCTCGGTACATAGGAATGCATTTGTTAATACTGAAATTAACTCCGTCTTGAATATTTAAGCCTCAGAGGTGATATTTATGCTTCTTGGTTCACTAAAAAGTTGTTTTTCTTATTCTTTGATTTACATTTTCCATTGTTTCTAGATGTATGTTCCATGCTTATTTTTGTCTCTAACTAATTTGATGTTTTGGTTGTTTATAAATCTGAGTGTTGCCACATTAGAGCGTCTCTGCCTGGGGGTTGTCCTTGAACGTGAAACTGAATGATGCCTGAAAGAAGGGGCAGGTACACATCACTCCCAAGTGAGACTGTATTGGATGTAGTCCCTCCCTCAGTCTTCCCACAGTAATGGATAGCAAAGGCCCTAATCACAGCCTGATTTATAGGGCTTCTTCCAAGAACTGGGGGCAGGTGACTCTATCAGGGATTTGCCCTCCGATTTCCTTAGCACACTCTACCGATCTGTAGTTTCATAAGGTAAGCACACTTGGGTCTCTCCCATCTTCACATCACACTGTATAGTCACACAATGAGTAAGATCAGCTGCCTCTCGGGCCACTGCTCCTTTGGATGTGTAACATCTTACTGGTGGCTCCGCGATCCAGTGTGGGGATACCAGCCCAGCTCATTTGAAAATGTTCAGAATTCTAAGCTAAATAAATATTTTGCCAGGACATGAACATATTACTTTATAAGTAGAGTTCATTTGCTTTGAAAACTAGTCTATGTATTCTCTCCTGGTCACAGCATGCCTATCTTAGTTTCTAGGAACTAGGAAAATTTAATCAATAGCTAGAAAGTTGTATTTAATTCAGTGAGCATTTTTATTAAGCCTCAATAAAGTACTGAGCACCAAAGATGCATATAAGATATATTTTCTGTCGTGGAAAGACTGATAACCTAGTTAGAGTGGTTCTTGATTTTCATATCACGTGCTTGAGACGCAAGGAAGACAAGAGGTGTGGTTCCTTCTGCTGGGATGAAGGTGGGGGCTGAAAATTGATCTGCCTAGGAGAGCGTTGATCAGGAATATCTGAGCTAAGGCTGTAAAAAATAAGGGGGGTGTTTGCTTGGTGAAGGCCAAGGGAATAACATGTGCAAAGGCAACAGGAGAAGAAACAGCAGAGCACACGCAGGGATGTGCGGACAGCTCAGAACAGCCTGAGCGTGGAGAATTGAAGGGAGAGCAACAGAAAATGAGGCTTTTGAGGGGGCTCAGGGTGCCCTTGCGGAGTATTCTCAGAACCTTGTTAAGGAAAGAAGATTTGTTCTTAACAGCTTGGTTCTAGGGCGGGGCATGGTAGGGTGCCTCATGCCTATAGTCCTGACACTCTGGGAGGCAGAGGCAGGAGGATAGCTTGAATCCAGGAGTTTGAGGTTGCTGTGAGCTGGGCTGATGCCATGTTCCTCTAGTCTGGGCAATAGACCGAGACTCTGTCTCAAAAAAAGAAAAGGTCGATTCTAAGAGCTTTTGTTTTGTGTTGTTGATCCTGATTCTTCACTCCTTTGGCATCTGTAACCTTTGTCATGTGACTTTCCAGGTCTTACCACTAACGATGTGGAGTAGTTGTCTCTGCTTCTCAACTTCGGGTTTGGCCCTGTCACTGGCCGTGGCCAATACGATGAGGTACAGGTGATGCTGTACCTGCTCCAAGCCTACACTTTAAGAGACCTTAAATGTTTTCATTTCCCTACTTGCCTTCACCATGAGAACATGGCAGGCGAGCAGGGTGAGGACCACCTGGACCAGAACCAACTCGTCCCAGCCAAGCCCAGCCTAGGTCAGCTCAGTCATCTCCAGACTCACAGGCCGGATAAATGCTTACTGCTGCAAGCACCTGAGATTTTTGTGGTTGTTCATTATACAGCCTTTGTACAGACTTTGCCGACTAATTCGTATAGACCCAAGAAAGGGCCATGAGTGTGAGTAGAACATACTCCAATTTTCCTTTGAGAACGTATCTTTTGTCTGAATATGATAGACAGGCTAAAGGGGGGCGAAAATGAAGGCTGAGGGACCCATGAGATTGTTGTATTCATCCAAGGAGAAACGCCAGAGCTTCAACTAGGCCCTTCGGCCTTGGATAGGGAGATGAGGAGAGGAATTAAGACTTTTTTCCCCTAAAGTTCTTTAAATTATAAACTATTTTAAACATACAGAAGCATTCCTGTAATAACTAAGATCCATGTGACCAACACCCAGATTTAACATAAGTCAGCATTTTGCCACTTTCTACAAAAAGATAAAGCCTTATCCCCATTCTCATTCCTCCCCTTCCTCCTCAGAGGTGATCACGGAGTTGAGTGTATCATTTCCACACAGGATTCTTAGTTTCTAGATGCATGTACGTGTCCCTAAACGAAATATACTACTGTGTGTTTAGAATTTTGCATATCACCCTGTGTATCCTTTTGCAGCTTGCTTTTTTTATATTATGTTTTTGAGTTTTATCCATGTTGATACACGTAGGTCTAATGCATGGAGGAATTCAGAGACAATGAAAAGTAAAAATTAACGATGTAAAATGCAAGAGAGAGGGGAAAAAACTCTCAGGTAACTATCGTATTTCAGGCTGGGGTGATCATGTGAATTACAGATAAGGACAAGGAATATAATAAAAGGAATAGGTTTGAAATGAGGAGGGCTGGAAGACGTTGAGCTCAATTTGGGTACAGGGCATGTGCTTGCTTACTGGGACTGTACCGGTAGGATGTGCTCTGGGGGCAGTTGCATTTGGGGCGTGCACAGGAGCATGATCTGGTCTGTACATAAAGCCTTCCCCTTCTACCGTAGTGACAGCAGTTACAACTACTGGGAGTTGGTGCAGTTTACTCAGGAAAAACGTGCTGAGTGGGAAGAAAAGGTCAAAGGCAGGACTCTTAAGTGACAAATATCAACAGTTGAGGGCAAATAGAGAACCAAGGGACAGGCTTTCCTTACATCTTTGCAGGGAATATTCTTTCCTTTAGATTTAAATGAACAGCTGTGGCAATTGACCATAAGATAAAGACAATTTCATCTTGCTTCAAATATATGTATAAATAATATAGCATATGTATAAATATATGTATAAATAATAATTTTAAGGAGAAAGCCTTGAATTTTCTAATGAAAGAAGTGATGCTTTCTCATCTATACCTAGATTAACGAGAGAAAATTGACTATTTAGATGGCAGAAACAACATCTGCTTCTCTTCCACTTGGGGAGTCTCTGGGGGTGCATTGAAGATAAAGAACATGGACCCATGTCGTCTTATGTTTTCTAAGCACACTGCTGCCCATTTTTAACCTACATGTAGAGTTTCCCCCAGATAGAAAGATCCGAGGCAATCCACATTTTAACATGGGTATTGAGAAAGCTCTCAGCTATCAGGTGCTGACCCTACCCATCCAAGAATGAGATGCTTGAGCCAGCGTTGTGGGGCTGGTGGCTGACATTGGGCACACCACTCCCCCATCACACATTCCCATCAGGAAAACATTTTTTACCTTGTGCCCCCACATTCACATTTACTTGTGTATAAATGATATGTTTATTATGTATAAATGATTCTCATATTCATATTTACTCCTATATGAAAACCAATAAAACGTATTACATTATAGAACATGCTCCAAGATAGAAATTTCTTTATTATTTTTAAATTTTAAGTGAATACAAGGGTACACATTTTTCGCTGACATTGTTCTTACTTCCAAAGTAAAGTTCAAGTGGTAGTTGAGCGTTTCACCCGTGGGGTGTGCTGAGCACTCCGATACTGTGATTAGGTGAGATTCCGCCAATTGACCTCCCTCCCCCACCCCTCTCCACCATCTTTCCTCTCCCTGGCTAGACTATATTTGTGTTTTCAAGATAGGAATTTTAAATGCATAAGATATGCAATAAATAAAAATAGATGTTCTACTGTTCCACTCCCCCAGCTATTGTCTTATATGTCCTCTAGAGCTGTGGTCCCCAACCCCTGGGCCCCACAGACTGGTACCAGGCCAGGGCCTGTTAGGAACTGGGCTGCACAGAAGGGGCTGGGTGGCAGGTGAGCCAGAGCAGGTTCGTCCGTGTTTATAACCACTCCCCACCACTTGCATCCCCACCTGAACTCTGTTGACGGTCAGATCAACTGCAGCATTAGATTCTCATATGAGTGCGAACTTCACTGTAAACTGCACATTCAAGGGATCTGGGTTGCCTGCTCCTTATGAGACTCCCATGCCTGACGATCTGAGGTGGAGCTGAGGACATAAGCAGCGTATTTTGGGTGTCACCGTCCCCTGTCACCCTCAGATGGGGCCATCTAGTTACAGATAAACAAGCTTAGGGTTCCCACTGATTCTGCCTTATGGCGAGTTGTGTAATTGTTTCATTATACATTACAATGTATAATAATAATAATAGAAATAAAGTGCACAATAAATGTAATGTGCTTGGGGTTGTCCTGAAATTACACCCACCCCACCGATCCAGTCCATGGGAAAATTGTCTTCTGTGAATCAGTCCCTGGTACCAAAAAGGTTGGGGACTGTTATTCTAGAATGTCCCTCTTATTTTTGAAGCCCTCAGTTAAAAGAGATTGTTCGACCTCCTGCATGTGGGAAAAGATGTTTTGCATTACCACTATTCAGAAAATGACACTGGTTACCCTTTTTCAAAGATACTTAGCACACATGAAACTGCAGAGTTAGAAATATTAAAGAATGTAATTTAAAAATTACTTGTGCCAGGTGAGCTGGAAATTAGAAACTCATTACTTTTCTACCAACTTGCCTTGCTGCTCCGCATCCCTAACCCCTGGGAGCCACTAGTCTGTTCTTAATCTCTGTAATTGTGTCATTTTGAGAATGCTATTTGAGTGTGATCATACAACATTTTATACTGTAAATTTATACAATAAAAGTGACTTTGGAGATCAACGTGTTTTTTTTTTTTTTTCGCTCACTATAATGTCCTTCAGATCTATCCACGTTGTTGCGTGAACCTACACACATAGTTGGGTCCATTTTATTGCGAAGTAGTATGACACAACCTGCATATTACAGGGCATTTTGGTTGTTTCCGCTTTTTGGCTATTACAAATAAAGCTTCTATAAAAAATTATTTATAGGTTTTCATGTGGATGTAAGTTTTCATTTCTTTGAGATAAATCCCTAATGTGTAACTGTTGAGTTACATGGCTGGGATGTTTTTTTTTTTAGAAACTGCCAAACTGATATTCCTACCAGCCGTGTTAAGAAGTATCCAGAAGAAACTCACTTTTAACTGGGTTACCCATCTCGGAGGAGGTGATTTTTCCATGGGAGCCTATTGCTTCTCTCCTTAATTTGTAACTTCTAATCAACAGCTGAAGAGTTTGGAAAAACACTGAAATAAGCACTAATGAATTGAGGAAAGCAACATTTTCCTCTTAAATAGTGATTTTTAGGAGTAATTTTTTCTTACCTGCACTGCACCTTCCCTACATTGCCTGTTAACAAGTCTAATTCTATCATATTGTATATTTTTCCTCTCAGACAATATAGGCCTACCTATTCAAAATATAGGTGGGTTTTTCTTTGAACTTAACACTGGTCAAAGTGCTGAATGTCCCATTTATCCTACTCTCGATGCTAATGAGATCCCCTCAATCCAATCTCTTAACATCCATTTTGGTCATGAGATTGTTAATACTATTTTCTATTTCTTCTTCTTCTCAAAAACAGAATGCTGAGCATTTTCAAAGATAAATATAATAGAAGACATAGATTATATTTCATTGTATTAAACATATTTAAGCAACTGAAATTCTGGAAACTGAACTTGACACTGCAAAACACAAACACTTCAAGTGACCAAGACTCAGTGCAGTTAAAACAAGAGCATGTGGATCCTGATCCTCCTAACTTGGATTTAGAGTGGAAGGTTGCAGTGCTTTTCTTTCTTCCCAGAAGTGAGATGCACACAGATTTCTTGTCAGCCCCAGTTCCTACAAAAAGGCGGGACTACTTCTCCATTCCCTTCAGGGAGGTTACTCATAGGCTTTTGTCACTCATAGGGGATTTGGCAGCGCCAAGTGCCCCAAGGCTCTGTACCTCTGAATGGAGACGAGCCCCCAGAGCCAGCCCACCAACAGTGCCAAGAACCCGAGCACTGGCATCTGAGACGGGGAGCGTGTGATCAGAGGCTCACTAGAATACAAGCCTACTGTCATCAGAGAGCTTCTAAAGCTCAGGGTGGAAAGACCCGGGTCGGGCTGAGGAGCCCTGGCCTCCTTGGCCTCCCTTCCTTTTGTCCTGACCTGTGGCCAGAGAAGCTCATGGTCCAGAGGTAGAGCCCTACGGAGGGTAAAGAAGCCACGTGGTTGAGCCTGTGTGGTTAGGGTAGGTCAGACCGTAGTAACAAATAGGCCCCAAGCATCCAGTTGCTCTGTACAAATAGAAGTTTATTTCTTGCTCACCTACCAAGGAAAAGCATGGAGACAAGGGGACATGTGGCTGGGGAGCAGGGCTCTGCTCTAGGTAGACACCTTGGGACTTAGGCTGATGGACACTGCCATCTTCTAAATGTAGCTTCCAGAAGAATACATGGAGGGGATGCAGGTCCATCGCAGTCAGCCGCACAGGAGGATATGTCCAGGGGAGTCTATGAGCCACAGAAGGAAGAGGGACAGAATACTTGCGCTGCTTACTCTCCCCAACTTCAAGGAAATTTGGGACATAGGGCCTATTAGTTTGGCCAAAGCAGGGGAGAAGACCTCTGGAGGCCAGGAGCCAGTCAGTGAACCAGTCACCCAGCGGTCTCCGCCATGGAGCCCTTTCCTCTCTGCTGTGTCTAGGTGGGCTCCTGATAAAGTGGGAGGGGGGCTTGAGGGCAGATCCGCAGCAAGGGCGAGGACGTGTTTTCAGAGAGCAGACCTGGACATCCCTGTCCCACAAGGAACAATGTACGTAAGCGGTGGCCCCATTAGACTGACTCCGTGGAGAAAATAGCTGCTCTCGGGAAGTTCGTTTTCTATCCCTGGGAAGTTAGTCAACTTTTCTACCAGAACACAGTATCATCTGGCAAAAATGAGTTCCAGGGGGATTGCAGAGCATTCATTCATTGTGTGTGACTGCAGGTGTAGGTGAAAGGAAGCCAATTCAGTGGTACAAATGAAGGAAAATGAAACAGAGTCATGTCTGTCTTCAGTGGAGCCCAAGCATCTCAGTGTTGGAAAGTGTAGGATGCCCTTGAAGTAAGTTCCCGCTGACAGATCACAGAAGCAGGGCCGGGAGGGGCTCTGATTGCTCCAGCGTGGGCAGGGACACTTGTCTAGGTGCTCTCCTTTATTACAGACCCACCCCCTGTAAAGGTAAAGAGCTGATGCGGAACCAACTTGTGCAAATTCTCTTCCCTTCCGCCCTTGGCCCAAGGGCAACCGTACAAAATGGGATTAATTGGGATTATGGGGGCTTTGGCTGCTTGGCTGCTACTCAAGGATGAATGCTTAATTTATGTCTCAGTGGTCTTGACTCCTGCCTGATTAAACTGGCTCACTCTGGCCATTGTTTGCCAAGGACTTTTCTTTCAAAAGAGTGGCTACAGGTGGTGCTTTTATGGGACAGACTTTTAGCAGGGATGAGGTACATGGCCTTAATGGATTGCTGCAATACCACCTTTCTCTCAGAAATAACTAAAGGTACAAATAAATTCAATGGCTTCTCCTCTCATCTCTCAGGCCTTTTCTCGTGATGGCAAAGTGTCAACAGGTGTGATTGTTCATGGCTATGTCGAATGATTGTCAGTCATTACTAGACAAGAGAAAAGAGCATTGGTTTAGAAATTACCCACTGAGAAGACATGCTAAGACTCAGAAATCCCTCCCTTCCTTTTAGCAACCTCCTCCTCAGAATCAAGAGGCCCCATTGGGGGCCTGAGGGTGCCTCGGAGCTTAAGGGGGTAGAGACCATCCTGCTTTTTTTGTGCCTCCCCCACCAGGGTGCTTAAACAAGAAGCTTCATTTCTTTTTTGTAGCCAGGGCCAAGCTCTGTTGTCATTTTCAATGACAGGAAATGACGAGCAGCTCCTTTTCTATAGTTTCTGTCCACAGACCTAAACTGGCTTGGTGGTATTAGCCCATTTGACTGTGAACTTGGCTTACGACTCTATGAAGCAGTTTTTTGGCTGATATTGGTATTTTCTTATTGACCTGACCCTTCAGGTCAGTCAAGAAAGCCAAATTGATTTGGGTGAATCTTCCCTGCAGCATAAAGACTCATGCTTTTCCCAGAAGGCACATAAACTTCTTCAGAGACAAATAGGCTCTAAGACTGCGTAGACTAAGTGAAGTTTTCTGTCTAAAAGGGATATGTTAGGAGAGACTGTCATCCATGACCTCTGTGCCTAGTTAAACACAAGGGCTGTGGTTTTATACGAAGCCAACATGACAGAGACCTGCACATTAACTAGGCACTATTTAATTAATTTAATTAATCAATGTAATTCTGAAAACTTGCTTCCCAATATCACACATCTAGTATAAATTATTACAGAGATTATGAATGTCCTTATTCTGTATCTGTATGGTACTATTTGGAATATACTTGGGACATGTTAAAATGTAGCCTTGGTTCATATATAGAAAAACAGCTATTGAAAATAATTCATTAATGGGAGGTATACTATATTGTATTTCGGAAATATTATAGTTAAAAGTGCTCAAACCATGTATTTGAAGAGGATTCCATAAATTTAGGAAACTTTATGGAAATGCAATTATGAGTGTATTATGGTGTTAATTAAAAATTAATTTTTATAACATGATCTCCTGAAAATACCTTGATGATAAAATTTAGGATTTAATGATAATAAAATTGATTGAGTAACTCAAACTCAATGTGAGAGAGAGACAGAGAGATCCTAGGGAAATAGATAAATGAGAGCATATGAGTTTAGAAAAATAATGAGGTACCTCTGTCAAACAACTTAAAAGTCAGAGAGAAGGTAAAGATGTTGCTAGGATTCCAAATTAGCAAATTGAGGGATGCCAGCTGTCCTGGAGTTTGATGAAGCCTCTTGGGGAAGATGCACCGACATATGGAAAGATCGCTCGAGGAACTCTCTGACATACCCAGGAACTCTGGCCAGGCAATGTCCTCATCACTTGTCTCCCTCAAGGGATTGTTGGGGCACACCCTGACCTGCTGAGTAGATCCTTCCAGAAACGGGACCAGTTTGTTGACCTGGCCTGCTGCAGTGCGTGGAGACATAGCCAGAGTCCTGCCCCCAACATGGCAGAGACCCACAGAATTTTCTAGTTTAATCTCATCTTTTACAGATGAGAAAACTGAGGCCCAGAGGGGAAATGAATTTACCTGAAGTCACACAGCAGAAGATTCCCAGAGCCCTTATTGGATTTGCTAGGACCTCGCTCACCCTGCTGCAGACACCCTTTCCAAATTAGGAAGTAAATTATGCATCTTTCTTAGCTTTATTTTCATCATACAGCTATTTAGCATAATCATCCTAAAATCACACATTACTGTGCCTATCTTTAGAGGAGTACTTCAGTCAGGAGAAGCTGAAATATTCCTGTAACCCTGACCTCCCAGACAGTCAGAAGCAAACATTGTTAATCACACATAATGCTTTGAAATCATTCTCCAGTTATGGCAAGAAAGCTTACCTGGTTTCCCCATCTCCTGGACCAGCTGCCTGTGGACAGGAATGAGGTCCTTGTCTTTCTTCGAATCTCACCCACTAGAACAAATATTTCAAAAGAATAGACCATGAATGGTTCCAGCAACCTTGACGGATTACCATTCTCTGCCCCCAAGAAGTCCCTGCATGCCTAGTTGTGGAAAATCAGAAGATGTAGCAGAAAGCCTTGGAAAGTATTTTTTAAGAGGATTTGATTGTTAGCTATCATGGACCCCTTTTGCAAAATTTGATTTTGAGCTCACAGCAAAGCTACGAATTTGCCTTACTGCAATAAGAGGCATGATCTTAGAAGGTTATAGAAATTCCGGTCTCATTAATGAATATTATCAAAATACTTTACATAGAGGTGAGTGTGGCGGCACACACCCGTAGTCCCAGCTACTCTGGGGGCTGAGGCAGGTAGATTGCTTGAGCCCAAGTTCAAGATCAGTCTGAGCAACACGGCAATTAAAAAAACAAAACTTGGCATAAGGAAATTTTGAAATAATAAATTAATACTCTTTCTTAGATGAAATACGTTAGTTTATTTTTCCTTTTGTTTTGTTTTATGGTACTAGAAACTGAATCTTGATTTTCAGCTTTGCATTCAGGCCTGGCCCTGGGCTAAAGATGTGAAGTTAGCAAAACTGATTTATAGGCCCTACAGGGCTTCATACCCCCCAAAAGTCCCCTCAGCTGTACCCCTTGCAACTTCCCTGGCTGTCCCTCATATCAACATCTAAATATTTGCTAAGCAAAATAATGAAGGTGCTCACCTCTGGTCCAAACTCCTGTCGCCAGGGAAGGAATATGAATGAGTATGTCCAGGCTCTCCAGAACCACATTAAGGACGTGTGAAGAAAGGGAGTGTCCTGTTTCTAGTAAAAGGATCTACTAAGAACACAGACACCAGGTAGGAAAAAGTGGAGAATCTGTCTACACATCTGGCCTCATCCTGAGACAACACAACTTCACACTGTGACCTTGGACAACTTGTTTATTCTCTCAGGGCCACAGTTTCCTCACCTACACGTTAGGGAATATTAATATTTACTACACCTTATAGTTATCATGAGGATAAAAATAATACATCAAAGCCTTCAGGACAATGCCTAGCATAGTTAAGTCCTCAGTAAATATTAGGAGAATAAATAAATACTATTATTTTGACGTTTGGGAAGCACCGTGTGAGTGGCTGGGTACGTTGATTCCAGTCATTGGAAGTGAAGGAGCCTAAAAAATAAAATTTGATTTCCCTGATGTTATTAGCACTTAGACATTAATTTTGCAAGCTGAAAAACAGAATGGACCTTGAACATTAACCTAATATACCAAGAAATAAAAATACTAGTCAAAGTGGCAGAAATAGCATAAACCATAGATATCATCTTTGTGCAATTTTTAAAAATGATTACAACAAAATTGCTTCTTTTCATTACACGTTTATGTAACTGAGATGATTTCATGTAACTATACTGATTTTAATATGTCTTTTTAGTATTTAGAAAATGTAAAACAACCTTCAACATGAACTGTGACTTCTAAGTTTATATTTTCCCTCAGCACGGAGAAAAAAGCAATTCTCTTATTCTTTTTTTTGCCAAGCTCTGACAAGGCACTTGTCTGCAGACAAGTAGAGAAGGTTCTTGCTGGTGATACAACTCAAAAATCTAATGAGTTGACCGAGACAGAGGTTAAGTCTCCGCATTGTGAGGTTCTATTGACTTTTCCTTCAGCCTTGCCCTTGTCTGTATTTTAGTTTTGTAAAAAGCCTTGTCTGTATTTTAGTTTTGTAAAAAGCCTTCAAAATCCAGACAACTCATTAGTGGCCCCATGGTATTAAGACATGATTATGTCTGTTGTTATTTCGTCCTATGCCACTGTTGTCTAGCTTATATTATGCAGCGTGACAAATGCTGTATAGAGCAAATGAAAGACCCAGGTTTTGGCATAAGTAAAGCTTATGTTACAAAGAGAGAGCGTTTTGAAACGGCCTGACGAGAGAGCAAAAGAAAGCAGCCCCGCGCCAGGTGTAGTTGAACAAGGGGAAAGAAAGCTGCCTTGGCAACAAGCAAAACCAGCCCATCCGGGAGGGGCGGCGAGCAAGTGGAGGGAGCCCGCCATTTCCAAGTGGCTCCTTGTCAACAAATATTTAAAAGGCATTATGCCCACCTCATGGGTACATGGCAAGGATATACCGCACATTTCCTGGGTGGAGGCCGCACCTCCAACTTGGACTCTAATCTTACAAAAGCAAACCATGTAACCTAATCATATGTACTCTCATATTGATCTGAAATAAAAAAAAAAAAAAGATATTAAGTTGAATAATGGTTTTTAGGACTACCACAAGAGGCGGTGTGAAGATAAGCCGTTAAAGTTCCAGATGGGGAAATCAAGGGTGGCTCCTGCTTTTGAAATTCCAGATCCCCTTGATTTGGTGCCTGTAGCTTAACGGTTAGGGTGTCAGCCACATACACAGGGGCTGGTGGGTTCGAACCCAGCCCGGGCCTGCCAAACAACAATGACAACTACAACAACAAAATACATCAAATAACACCACCTGGGTGTTGTGGTGGGTGACTGTAGTCCCAGCTACTCGGGAGGCTGAGACAAGAGAATCCCTTAAGCCCAAGAGTTTGAGTTTGCTGTGAGCTGTGATGCCACTGCACTCTACTGAGGGCAACATAGTGACACTATCTCAACCCCCCCCAACAAGAACAACCCAGAAATTCCAGATCCCCCCTCTTCCAGCCAACAGTTTCAGATACTGCCTCCAAGCTCCCCACCACATAGAGGTTGGAAATGGTTGTACCTTTTGATAATGGACTTCAAACCTAAAAGAAGTTGAATTTCCTTTGGGTGGCCTACCAAGTAAGTTTGGAGAAAGTTGAGGATGACATGTAAGGAAATAAGCATACTGATTGGAGATGGTTTGTTATTGTTTTCATTTGTAATATCCTTTTTAGAGCTGTGAGCCAAGGATGTCAATCGCAATGAAAAAGACATTGTGTGTGCAGAAAGTTTCGAGCCTGAAGGATCACTGCCAGCTGGTTGTTTGTAATCTCTTTACAAAGATGCGTCAATGAACTGTAGTGTTTACTTTCAGAAATCAGGCGTTTTCTTTGTTTCTCTCCCTTATGTTTCCAGAAAAGTTTTATTGCTCTAGAAGAGGCGGCAACAGTAAGTAGCGTGAAGTCACCTGTGGCCTTCTCAGCCCCTAGGGGTCAAAGAGCCTCACACTGTAGATGAATTTAAAAGGGGCTAGATAATTCTGTGGCAAATATTAGCTTTTGCTGTCATGCATGTTAAAAGACTGGTAATCAAATCTCATGCCTCAGAGAGTGAATGCACACTGCCAGGCCAGCCCCCTCTCCTGCTGTCCACCTCCCACTAGCCACCTCATGGCTCCACTATGGGAAACATGGATGCGAAGGGAAAACACTCTCGTCCTGCTCAGCTCACTGAAATCGCATAATCCCCTGTGGTTCAGGGCCCACCCGGAGAATTGGGAGGCACAACGAGGGGAAGGTCAGGGTTCTCGGCCCTGGGATACTGGCCCTGGAAGTTTCTCGGGACTGACAAGACTTGGGCGTCTATGGGGAAGACAAGACGACCATCTCCTGAGTCTGTGCGAGTCTTAGGCGTCTGCTGGGGGCAATGGCCCTCTTGAGGAGCCAGAGCCCCCCACATCATCTGGGGTTCAGCTTCACTGTTGTCTCAGCCCCCTGCAGAGGGGAGAAGATGGGCCATCTCAGTTTTCTGTTTTCTTCCTTCCTTCCTTCCTTTCTTCTCTTTTTCATCGCTTCCCTTCTTTCTGCCTCCCTCTGCAGTTGAGACAGAGCCTCTCTCTGCTGCCAGGGGTTACCCTTCAGAAGTGCCATGATGTCACTGGAGAAATCAGCACTTTATGCCCTGGGTGGGAGGCTTGGAAAAAAATCTGGGGCTGAAGTTCAGGTGCAATGTCTGGTGGCCCTAGGGCATGGGCTCCACTCATGTCAGCCCCCTCTCCTTCACCTCCCCAAACATACACATGTGTCCTGGTATTTCTCAACGCAAAACAAAAGTTATCGGATATGGCCTGTGAGCCCATCTGCTCCCTGAGCTACTCTATCTCTGCTCTCCCTGGGACCCATGTTTCCCGGGGAGCTGTTGACAGTGCCATCTCTCCCACCTCCTATTCTCAGCTTGGAGGCTCCCTTCCTGCTTCGCCCTTCTCCCTCTGCTCTCAGATTCCCTCCATGTGGTCCCAGCTGGCCACATCCTTCTTCCCAAGCACTCAATTTTTCCTTGCCTGGGACATCTCATCCTGGTTTCTCCCAGCTCCTGCACCTGCTCAGAGGTCTGGGCTCAGCCCTGGGACTCCTCTCAGCATTTTCTAGACTTTCTCCCTAGGAGATCTCACCAGCCTACCACTCGAATACCACCTGCGTACCACGTTCTCTGAAATGTGTACCTAAGCTCCAAACTCCTGTGTCCAACCACGTCCTCTTCTTGATTGTCTCAGAGGCAGCTCAAATACAAAATGGCCAGACCTGAACTCTTCTAGCCCCCCTTGTCCTTCTGTTCCCCCCAAATCTCAGTCATTCAATTCAGATCCCACAAACATGAGTTATCTTTCCCTTTCTCACTCTGTATATAAAAGTGATCACCATATCCTATCTCTTCTACTCCTAAAACATCTCATAATTTCACTCATGTCTCTCCATTCACTGCCACCGCCCAAGCCCAAACTGTGGTCATTCTTCACCTGGACCCCTGCAGTAGTCTCTCAGCTGATCTCCTGGCTTCTATTCAGGCCCCGTTACATCAAATCTGTCCTTAAGTGGTGTTCTTCTTCTATGTAACAGTCGAGGGATCTGTTAAGAGATAAGTTCAACCATATGTTTTCCCTGCTTACCATTTTTTCACTGCAACTTGGTATATCTGCAAAACTTTGGTCCTTGCTCCTCCTGTCTCCTGGCACGTGTTTCTCTAGCTCCCTAGGCCGTGGCCCCCTAAGCTCATTTTAATTTCAAGCTCTTCTTGACCTTGGGGCTGCCACATGTCAATCCTTCCCCTTAAAATGCTTTCTCCTACTTTTGCCCAACTTCTTTCTCCTGATTTTTTCTTCAGGTTTCAGTGTAAATATCACTTCTTCATGGGGAATTCCCCAACCTTCTAAATGAGATCCCCCAATGATGCTCTCCCTTGGTTCCTCATCTTTTCCTTTATCTGATTTATTACAAATTATAATTATAAATATTTTGTGAATTTACTTGTTGCCTGTGCCCCCCAAGTTCCATGAGGCCGGGGATTATTTCTATCTCAGCATTGTAATCTGGAGCCTGCAACCTGGTCCATGCCCAGTGGTACCACATAAGGAATTTGTACTAAGGCCAGTGCAGGAGCGCATGCCTGTGATCTTAGAACTCTGGGAGGCTGAAGCAGGAGGATCACTTGAGGTCAGGAGTTTGACACCAGTCTGAGCAAGAGCAAGACCCTGTATCTACAAAAAGTAAAAAAATTGTCCAAGCATGGTGGCTTGCCAGGTTGTAGTCCCACCTACTTGGGAAGATTGCTTGAACCCAGGAGTGTGAGGTTGCAGTGATGACACCACTGTAGTTTATCCAGGGTGACAGAGTGAGACCCTGCCTCAACTGCCCCAAAACCAAAACTCCCCCCAAACCCCTGAAACAGAAAAAGGATACATACTTGTCAGGTCATAACTGACTACTGAACACCATGTACAAGGAGAAAGGGAGGTTGTCCTCACACATAAGAACATTTAATTAACCATCTCAGCATTTTAGTTAGCGTTATTATTTTTCTACCATTTCTTAAAATGAATTTTATGCTGTTTGCAACAGTCAAACTCAAATGACAAAGTTCCTGAAAACCTGGCTTGTCTTTTAATTATTGAAAGTCTCCTATCTGGCTGGGTGAATTTGTAAAAACTTGAAGCTGCGTTAGTGAATAAACACTTCCTTGAGCACCCACAACCGCACTGCAGAGCTCCATCCCCCAGGGGGTAGACTGGGGGGAGGCATAGGCCTGGCCCTGGCCCACAGGGCATGCTAGCCCATCCAGAAAGGAAAGACAAAGTCCAATATGTACGAGACATTGCGTGTCAGCCTTAAATCACGTGCCAGACACATTCTGTGCAGTTATGTGCAGTGCCTGGAAGGCATAAATCAGGGCTCCAGTCTCATGTTTGTGAGACTTTGGGCAAGCTGCTTTATTTCTCTGGGCCCCAGCTTTCTCATCTGCACAATGAAAATAATGATAGCTCCCCTCCCCGCTTCATAGAAAAGGAAGGGAAAATCACTTTTTTATTAAGTCCCTTTTTCAAATTGGGTCCTGTAATACATATGTTAACATAAGGCTCTTGGCGTATCTTTTCAACAATCCTGAGAAGCTGCTGTCACTCTATTTCACAAATGAGAGGATGTAGGCTTCAGGTGGTGGAGTAATGTGCCCATGCTCGTAGCTATTAAGAAACAGAGCCACAATCCAAACTCCAGTCTAACATCAAAATTTATGCTCTTTTCTTTTCTTTTCTTTCTTTTTTTTTTTGAGACAGTTTCCCTTTATTGCCCTTGAGTGCCAAGGTGTCACAGCTCACAGCAACCTCCAACTCCTGGGCTTAGGCAATTAATTCTCTTGCCGGCCTCCTAGTAGCTGGGACTACCAGTGCCCGCCACAATGCCTGGCTATTTTTTTGTTGCAGTTTGGCCGGGGCTGGGTTCCAACCTGCCACCCTTGGTATATGAGATTGGTGCCCTACCCACTGAGCTGCAGGTGCCACCCAATTTATGCTCTTTCTACTCCTGTCCCGGGTCAATGTAAGGCTTGTTAAGTAGAAGGCACTATGCACATAGAAGGTCTCGTTATTATTTTATGCAAGTCAACCACAGACAGACAACTGTGTTTTTGTTTTGTTTTGTTTGAGACAGAGCCTCAAGCTGTCGTCCTGGGTAGAGTGCTGTGGCATCACAGCTCACAGCAACCTTCAACTTCTGGGCTTAAGCAATTTTCTTGCCTCAGTCTCCCAAGAAGCTGGGACTACAGGTGCCCGCCACAATGCCTGGCTATTTTTTGGTTGTAGCCGTTATTGTTGTTTGGCGGGCCTGGGCTAGATTCAAACCCGCCAGCTCTGGTGTATGTGGCTGGCACCTTAGCCCCTTGAGCGTCAGGCGCCGAGCCAGACAACGAAGTTTTGTCCATTCAGTCACAAATATCTCTGTGCTTCGTGTACTGGGCCAGAGACATTGGTGTTATCAAGCAATGTCTTAAGAGAAAAAGTAAAACCAGGAAAGACCTTTTCACCCTTTCTCAAAAGACGTTTGTCATTGGATTTCTTGGATGAATATGATTTTCCATAAACATAAGCAGTGATTTTATAGTTTTCAAATTCAGTTCATATGCCATTCCCCCTTTTTAAGGATCACATCTATTATATAAGGTGGGAAACACCTGTATGGAAACAAACGTGATGCACATTTGTGAGTAGACTGAGCTGCTGACACAAACAGTTAAAACTAAAATGCCTTTGTCAAAGTGAGTTAACAACATATATTGAGTGACATGGAATCCTTGACACGTTCACCATGCTTGTGTGGACCGTCTCAAACCTCGCAGAACCAGCGGACTCTAGCCAGCTCCCCATTCTGCATCACCATCCCTGTGCTGTTGGTTCCAGTTTGAGATGACCCCATTGATCTGCTCCCAAGCTCTGAGGTTGAGCAGAGGTAATAGATTTGTCATGGTGCAGAATCAGAGAGGTCAGCATCTACCCCAAACCCCCTCTCAGGGAGAAGGATGTGGAGGATCATGGGGTTAAGAGGCAGGACAAGGTCCTGGAGCGTATCAAGTGGCAGAGCCAGTGCTCAGATGAAGGCCCTTTGCTCCTTCCTCCTTGTGACCAAGAGTACCGCTGCAGACGTGACTGGAGCGCTCTAAAATTCCTCGTTCTCTTCTTCTAGGCACATCAGAGGGCTGGCTTGAAGTTGGGTGTGGCTACAAGTCTCACCTTGGCCCATGAAAGGCAAGTGGATTTATGTTGCTTCTGAGCAATACATTTAAGAGCCATGTTGTAACTTTCCGTGGTCTGTTCCCTTGCAGTGGTGAAGCCGGAAGCATTACATTAAGATGCTAACTGAATAAGATCTAATCCTAAAATGGTAAAGACTCTATCAACCTCAATCCCTGAGTGATGACGGTCAGCAGACCCTCCCAGCCAACCTGCGCTGAGTATGTAGTGTGAATGAAGTTTGGTTTAATAACATATCTAGTCCATTCTGATTACTGCATCTATACACCATGATGGCAAGGACCCAAGTGCAGGGTAGTGTTTGTGACTATAGAGAAGAGTGGAGCTAAATGTCTCGGTAAGAATAAGCCCGGGTCTCTTTTCTATCCCCTGAGGGCAGCTGGCAGCGTGGAGGTCGGGTCAGAGAAACCTGCGTTCCCTTCACAATTCTCTCTGAGTTGGAAGTGTGTTCCCAGGAACATCACCGACTTCTAAGCTTCAATTCCTTTATCTGTAAAGTAGGGATAATAGTTCCAGACTTGCAAGACTGCTGTGAGGTTCCTGAGGTAGGTCATAGCAGAACTCAAAAAAAAAGTTTGTTAGTTAATTCCACACACAGAGTCTTGCCCAAGGATAAAAATAAACAAAGAACATTCTGAAACTCCTGTTTAGCCTTTCTCAATCCCTCAGGACTTTTATTTATTTATTTTTTTGAGTCTCACTCAATTGCTCTGGGGAGAGTGACAGGGTGCCATTATAGCTTACAGCAACCTCAAACTCAGACAAGAGATCCTCTTGCCTCAGCCTCCTGAGTAGCTGGGACTACAAGGGTCTTGCTTTTGCTCGGGCTGGTCTCCAACTCATGTACTCAAGCCATCTACTGCCTTGGCTTCCCAGAGTGTAGGATTACAGGCCTGAGGCACCGCAGCCAGCTAGGACATCTTTCAAGGTATCATGTTATATGTCTATAGACTCTCATGGAGCCCGAGAACCTTTCTTTACATTTGGGGTTCTTTAAAACCCAGGACCTCTGATAGATGTAAGGTATGAGAGTGGACTTCTCCACTTCCTCAATTCTTAACTGGACATCTGTAACTGTGAGAGTGAAAAGATGCTAATGTGCGTGGGGCAATGACTGAGAGGAATAGGTTCATCAAATTTGTTTTTCTGGTTAGGAGAATGTTAGTACTAGAAGATGCTCTTTGTGAACCAAGCTTTTAAAAGGTGCTTTGGCTTGGTGCCTGTAGCTCAAGCGGCTAAGGCGCCAGCCACATACACCTGAGCTGGTGGGTTCAAATCCAGCCCAGGCCTGCCAAACAACAATGACAACTACAACCTCCCCCCCCAAAAAAAAATAGCCGGGTGTTGTGGCGGGCGCCTGTAGCCCCAGCTACCTGGGAGGCTGAGGCAAGAGGATCGCTAGAGCCCAAGAGTTGGAGGTTGCTGTGAGCTGTGATTCCACAGCACCCTATCCAGGGTGACAGCTTGAGGCTCTGTCTCAAAAAAAAAGGTGCTTAATTTGAAATCTCAGAAACAAGGATGAGGATGGACTTCTTAGTTCCTGTTGAACTGTACAGATTTCTCCAGCAAGAATGCCCTCATCCAAAGAAGCATCTGTGCTCAGATTTTTTGTTGATGGTAAACTCCTGAAATTTAGTCAAAATTTATGGAAAACATTCCTGTTATTTTTAGAAGAGTCAGTTAATCCCTTGGACAAGGCAGACGTAAGTTTACCTGTGGCATCTGTCAAAGTGCCCCTCCCATCTAAGCTTTACAATAGGTGTTTTCCTTCTTTCAATTAGGTTCTTCGCCATATAGATTCATTTCTTACTGACTATGTAATTATATAATTAAAGCTAATGTGGACCAGTTAAAGATTTTAGTTAATTTAATGGCCTCAAAATAGAATCTTTAAGGTCAAAAGAAATGTGAGCACCTGGAATGTAGTTAAAGTCTTGGTGGAACACATATATCATTAATACATACATAATTATGCTTTCTACAAAACAGGCAAGGTTTGTGGAGATCAGGATTCTGAGAATGTCATTGATAGCTTAGAGTTTAATTTTAAGCAGGGAAAAATGCTGCAAATTTCAATCTTAACCTATTTCTGTGGGCAGATGAAATTTGTGGAAAAAGAAGTTTGTGAAAAAGATCATATGGTATTTTCTAAGGAAAATGGTGCCCTGAATTATTGTCTTTTTCCTACTTAACCTTTCCTGCCTTCTAATTCCTTTCTTTTCTTCTCACCCTATACATTAAATAGCAGGCACTATTAGGGTAGTTTTCAAGAACAACATCATTTCCAGAACCCCAGGATCCAAAATGGAAGCTCTGAATTCTCAGTTGGAGTGATTGGTGCCTAAGAATCTTTGTTTCCCACTTAAATGAAGATTTAACAGAATTTCATGGCCGAGATTTTAGAAATGCCCTGAGCAAAATGGCTGTAGTCTTCTCCCCATAAATTCTAGAAGCCTTCCTTCTGGGCCTCCACTTATCTGCTACACACGAGGGAAACAAATTTAATTCATACTAAGAATGATTTAAGTTGTCTGCTAATTTGGAAAGTTGGGGAATTTTATACATCTTGTAGTATTGTAAGGTGGAGGAGACAGAAATCTGGCTATGAGAAATCTGCAAACTTTTTAACCCATTTTATATCTGATTCTTAATAGAAGCTTCCTGGCACATTCTCACCACGTCACACAGTGACATGGTGCTCTGTTTTATAAAGAGAAGAACACACACCAGCATTGCCCACAGGTCCCAACTGGACGAGATGCGGGGGTGCTGGGGGACGAGGGCAACAGGGCTGTGGATACAGCAGAAGGCAGTGTGTTGATTTTTCTCCCAAGCAGACGAAAAACATGGATCAGAGGCATGATTGCTTTGGAGAGCAGCTCCGGGGGAAACTGCTATGAGACACCGTGTAAATCTGTGGTGTGTGGCCATCACAATGTCAGGACGAGTATGAAAATGTAATTCTTATAAATGAGAGCCAATTCTGATGCATTCACAGGAGGACGTGATCCAAACACCCAAGCTAGCCCATTACCCTGCACACATAGACATACAGACTGCAGATTTTAGTCCGTTAAAGCTAAGCTGCCTTATTAGCTGTCACAGAACAAACCTAAGGCTGGCTGAAATGTTATTCTCCTGTGCCTCTCTAAAATATCAACAAACCCAACTTGATTGTCTTCATCTGAATGGTTTAGAAATACTTTCACATTCAGATACTGTCCACTAAGTCCTTTTACAGAGCAGATTAAGTTGGACTTGGTTGATCAAGCACAATTGCTGATCCACCTTTTGTACTCAATTATCCAGGGGTTATAACTCCAAGAATGCACAGACATATGGATCAGACCTGGGGACTTAAACCTGCCTTGGGATTTAAAGGATTTAAAACTTGGCAAATGTGGAATGCAAATGTCTTAGCAAAATAACTGGGAAAATGCAAGGAAGGCTATGTTAACCAGTGTGATGAAAATGATCTATGAACCAAGTGTATGGTGCCCCATGATCATATTAATGTACACAGCTATGATTTATAATAATAATAAAAAAAAATAAAGTCAACCCTGTCTTTTCCCCAAATGTCTGGGGAAGGACATACAGCTAAAGGGGGCAGTCTCTAGAAGCCTCAGATATCTGGCCACCCCTTTCTGTGAGGCTGCGCCTCAGTTCTCGGTAGGAAGAGGGAAAAAGGCGTAGTGACTGTCACCAAGGAAAACACTCAAATCATGGATGATAGGAGAGCTCTCAGAGTTTCCTGACATGGGTCTTCCTCAATTAAGTTGGACGTGATTGATCAAGCAAAATTGCTGATCAGTCTCCTCCCCCAGGACAAAGCAGTAGTAATAACCTCTAGTGTTTGTTGAGGACCTTAATTAATTCACAAAGTGTTCTCTGGTAATTTCTCTTGGTTCCTACAACAACCGTGGCATGCAGGGACATGGTTTACAGAGAGAAAAAGGAGGGTGTCTTGAGACTCAAGATCAGTGTCCCAGCTGGTCCCTCAGACTTCAGAGCTGGTGTTTCCTTTGAAGTCAACTTGGCCTTCTCAAGTCCTCATCAAAAAATGTCCTCACTACACAATTCTTACCCAGAGGCTGCTGTGGCAAAGGCATTTCTTCAGAAGTTAAGAGTTTTTCTATATTGGCAGATACTCTTGCCAACTTTTCATCATGATTTTCTAAAGCATTTCAACATAAAGAGCTTACACAACTCTTCTTTAGAATAAAGACAGTGGTGATGTCAATGATGGTTTTTGACACTTATTTTAGGGTCCATTAGGTAGGCCGCTGTGGCATCCTTTGAATCATTTGGCTATCCAACACAGCACCCCCTTGCCAGTGAACACAGTCTCGTGTTAGCAAATGGAGTTGTTGCCCACAGCAAAGGATAGCTGGGATTGGCTGGTTGGTCTACTTGGATGATAGAAAGAGACTTACCCTCATATGAAAAGTCATGCTACAATCCTTTGAGGGTTCCCCCCACTTTAGAATTATTGTCGTACCCATCCACCCACCATCTGGCTTCAAAGGTGCATTCCCCTGACTGTAGTATGGAAACTTTGGAAGCAGTTGAGGTAGAAGCAGTGCACCCTCTCCCACTCCATGAGTCTGCCCACTCCAGTCTCCCTGGGGAGACTAGGGAAGTAACACTTCCCACTACTGCCCCTGGGGAGAGGCGAGGAGCCTCCAGAGAGGCCTTCCCTTCAGACCCACATGTGGCTACAGTGCCGTTCACAGAAGGCGGCCTGGTGCTTGACAGGGATGCACCTCGTGCCCACTGAGGCACACTGGGTGCAGCTGGCATCACTGTTGCCTTCTAGAAATAGCCGTCTGCTGCTCCTGGGGCCGAGGGAGGTGAAGCCCTGCCGCTGGCCTTTGCTTATTTCCTCACTGTCACCAGCGTCCGCAGCAGCACGCCCCATCCGTTTGTCATCATCTTGTTATCATAAAAACCATATCTCAGTTTGGGCTGCAGGGCTTGGAACGTGCGCAAGCACCAGGTTAAATGTTATGATGTGAAACATCATTTATTTCTTCAACAATTTATTCCCGAGCCAGGCTGTGGCTCTGCACAATTCTTTTTTCTGCCTCCTTCTCCTTTGCTCTTCTCTCCATCCCTTTTTCTTGCTCTCTTTTTCCTATTGACCACTTGTTAAATCTTTTTGTTTGTTTCCCCCCCTTTCTCCTGGGACCCTCCGACAGGCAGGCTTGCCAGATTCATTTTCTGATCAAAGCTGTTTGATTTGGTCAATTTTGCCACATTGGAGACGTTCTCTATTACAGAGATAAATAGCTTTGGGCTAACTGTCAACGAAAACTTGTAAGCTAATAAATTATTCCAATTTCTTCCCGCGGATTTCTCTGGAGACAGCCCTAGGAAATACACTTTTTGATTAGTAAATTTCTCTGTGTGTGTGTCTGGACATTCAAATGTGTCGGCTTTGATTAGCACCATTGCTTTTCAAGTCGACGTTGGCTGAGGGGCTGTCAGTTGCAAGCAGCCCTGATGCATAATGCATCAACTGGGCCTGGAAACAGGAGCCTCTTCCAAGGCTGGAAAGGCGGGAAAATTGCCCTAACCACCCCACTGGCTTACTCTGCACCAGAGGAAGCTCAACTTGAAAGTCTTAACAAGACTCGCTTCGGCTTCAGGGGAAGCCACCCGCACCAGGCTGAGAGGGTTTGAAGAGACCCCGACCATGGGGTCTGCCAAGAACCAAAGCTGCTGCTCCATCTGCTCCGGCCACCACCTCCTCCTCCCACAGTCACCCCCTGCATCCTCATCCTCGCCCTCCACTCTGTCATCTTGGAGTCTCTGGGCAAAGGCCAGCTCCTTCCGGGCAGGCCTAGCTTTCCCTTTCTTTCCCCTTGGATTCCGGTTTGCCGTTTGTCTAGTGAAGGGCCCTTGGGTTGTTATAGAAACAATATTTTGGCTATAACAAATCAATCGGTGCGTGTGAACACAAACATACAGATCATTTATCAACTGCAAAATACCCTAAATTATGACCTTTCTAAAACCTATCAGAAGAGCCAGCGAATGCATAACGTAAATTAAAGTTTGAAGGGTCAGCGGTTTTTACTTTCACTATTCATCTTTCTTTCCCCTTATAGGTTTAAGAACAAGAGGGCTGTGTAATTACATTTCAATGGGGTGCAGCGGTTCATTATTTCCAGCTATCCCAATCTGCTGCAACATTTCCAATGCGGTCAGGTACGTTTTAGCGGATATTAGTTGGTATAAGACCATACTTGCTCTTTGGGACTGATAACATCTTTTAATGCATAACAGTGCTATCATCTCAATTTAGAAAAGGCTAAAAGGGTGAGGGTATTTTTCTCAGATCAATACAGTTGTTCATATTTTATAAAAGTGGTAAAGCCTGTCTGGTAATTCTTCCCAGATATGATTTGCCCTTTGTATCCTGGTTGTTCCCTTTCTCTGATTGCCATTTCCCTACGTCCCCACCACACCGTGCGGCAGGAAACAATATTTGTGCAGGAGCCCACTGCACTGATGGAAATGGGTGGCTTCCAACAGAAAGCCCATCTGCTGCCAGTTATTTGGCTCTGATGGTGATGGGGCCATGCTGCTGAAAGCAGAGGCTCCCAAGTTTCTGCTCAGCCGTGAGATTTGGTGGTCTCTCTACCTGTGGAGCCGGTAAGCACCTTTGGGAACTATTGGCGTTCTCTGCTCCAGAACACACAGTTGTGATGGAAGCAGCAGAGCAAGGCTAAGGGAACGCTCATATCTTGAAGAAATCCTATAGATTTAGAACAAACATTAAAAGTCTTCTTCAAACAAAAAAGTCAGCTCCAGAGCGATGGGTCAAGTGCAGGCCCATATAGAATGAGATCTACATGTACGAATGAATGTATGTGTATATCCATGTGTCCATCTGTACATGAATTAGTATCTAGAAAAGCTGGAAAAATACACATCAAACGGCAAACTATTATTCCTGGAGAGAGGAATGAGGGGGATTATATTACAACTTGCATTTCGCCAAAATCTTTTACTCACAAGATTGTTTTCATATTTTATTTGTGCAAACAGAAAGGCGGGAAAGAACTTCTTTTTATTTTTTCTTAAACTGGAGTGAAATACACGTAACAAAATTTGCCATCTTAACCATTTTGAGATGTATAATTCAGTAATGTTAAAGCATTTTCACATTGTTGTATAACTAATCTCCAGAACTTTTATCTTGCAAAACTGAAAGTCTGTACCCATTAGACAACATGTTGCCACAGCCCTCTTCTCCCAGCCTCTGGCAACCTGCGTTCTATTTTCTCTTTCTACACAGGTGTTTGACTATTCTAGGTGGTACTTTATTTAAATAGAATCATGCAGCATTGTCTTTCTGGTTCATCTGTGTTATAAGGTGTCAGAATTTCCCTCCTTTTTTTTTTTTTTCTTTTTTTTATTATTATTAAATCATAGCTGTGTACATTAATGCGATAATGGGGCACCATACACTGGTTTTATAGACCGTTTGACACATTTTCATCCCACTGGTTAACATAGCTTTCCCGGCATTTTCTTAGTGTTAAGACATTCACACTCTACATTTGCTAAGTTTCACATGTACCCTTATAAAATGCACCGCAGGTGTAATCCCACCAATCACCCTTCCTCTGCCCATCCTCCCCCCTCTCTCCCCTCCCTCTCCCCTTTCCCTATATTTTTAGGTTATAACTGGGTTATAGCTTTCATGTGAAAGCCATAAATTAGTTTCATAGTAGGGCTGAGTACACTGGATACTTTTTCTTCCATTTTTTTCATGGCTGAATAGTATTCCATGGTATACATATACCACAGATTATTAATCCGTTCATGGGTTGATGATGGGCACTTGGCATCTTGGCAATTATACATGTTGGCAATTATAAATTAAGGTGTGATAAACAAGTTAGTACAAATGTCCTTATGTTAAAATGGCTTTTTTTCTCCTGGGTAGAATTTCCCTCCTTTCCCTCCTTTTAAAGGCTAAATAAAATTCCATTATATGTATATACCTTTTTTTTTTTTTTTTTTTTTTTTTGGCTGGGGCTGGGTTTGAACCAACCACCCCCAGGATGTGGGGCCGGCGCCTTACTCCTTTGAGCCAGAGGCCTCACCTGTATATATATTTTGATCCACCCACCCATTGAAAGACATCTCCGTTGCTTCTTTGTCTTGGCTACTATGACTAATGGTGCTATAAACATGTCTGCATAAATATCTCTTCAAGATCCTGCTTTGAATTCTTTTGGACATATGCCCCCAAAGTGAAATCACTGGGATCATATGTTAATTCTATTTTTAATTGTTTAAGATAATGACTCTTAAAATAATTTTTTTTAACTTTACTATTATTCTAGGCTCATATAAGGTTTAGGAGCAACCAACCTGAAGCTCTTGCAGCTCATGTAGAGAGAGCCGAGCCTTGTCCTTGCTTGACTAGGAGAGACCCCTGAGACTGCTGGGCGAGCTCCCCATAGCCCTGCCTTGTATTAAAATAATATTTCTGGCTCAGTGCCCATAGTATATGATTACGGTGCCATACGCATGAACTGAGGCTGGCGGGTTCGAGCCCGGTCTGGGCCAGATAACAATGACAACTGCAACAAGAAAATAGCCGGGTGTTGTGGTGGGCACCTGCAAGTCCCAGCTACCTGGGAGGCTGAGAGGCAAGAGAATTGCTTGAGACCAGGAGTTGGAAGTTGCTGTGAGCTGTGATGCCACACTCTACCGAGGGCGACATAGTGAGACTCTCTCAAAAAATAAAATAAAATGAAATTTCTTTGTGGGTTTATTGTTTGGGCTCCCTGCATTTCAGAAGTTAGATAATTCTCTCAGAAGTACACCCTGAGTTAGTGGGTATCAGAGCTCGAGGGCACAGACCACTAGCTCGCACTGCCTCCAGCCCATGCAAGGTGGCCACCACATGGCTATTTTCTAAATGAGTGGCGTTCCTGTGAAAGCCCTTGGCCAAGGGCTTTCAACCCTGTAGAATTGTGCCAGCACCCTTTCTAGTGTTAACATTAATTTTATTTTCAGAAATGGGACAGGCCTGCATCTGCTGCTGAGAAGTACTATTTTCCAAATCAGTGTCTGTGCTTGGTATGACCCACTGTGGGCCCTGGACTTGCTTCTCTGTTTACTTTCACAAGAAGCTATTTAGGAAAGACTGTAAAATACCGTATATACTCAAGTACAAGCCAAGTTTTTCCGGCACAAAATTTGTGCCGGAAAAACCCAAACTCGGCACAAATTTTGTGCCGAAAAAAACTCGGCTTATACTCGAGTATATACGGTATCTCAAAAGCTAGCAACCTTTGGTGCTAAAAGGCTGTTTTCCCCAACTTAATTCTAGGTGTTCTCAGAATTAACTGATGTCCAACTCTCTAGCAGTTTTCCTCCATGTGAAAGAAGTGTCACATTCCTTATTTCCTAGATGATATTCTCTTGATATTTCTAAATAACACAGCCATTGGACCACCTGCCCCGGGACAGAAATTTTTAAGATGAAGATTTCGGGCCCCATACCAAACCTCTCAATCAGAATCCATGGAAGGAGAGTCAAGGAATCTGCGTTTTTGAAATAACAGATTGAGATGCATATGACAAAAAAGTAAGCATTTAAAAATGTAAGGTGGCACTCACTACATTCACCATTTCATCTACTTCCAAAACATTTGCATCCTTACAAAGTAAAACCCTCTACCGATTAAGAGGAATCTGCATTGTCAACAAGCTCCTCAGGTTGTTACTATGCACCCTAACATTTGAGAACCACTGTAATCAATTTAAAGGTGAGAGGTACAAAAAAATTTGACATTGATAGCATAGGTTAGCAGATTTGTGAGCCTGGATACTAGGATTTCCAATGAATTCTGCTACTAATAATAACGTCTAACATAATGCTTTGGGGTTTATATCACATTTCATATCATTAAAGGACTTACTCCTTACAGCAAACTTGAGAGGTAAGCTTTAACTCATCCATTTTATAGATTTTGAAAAGGGGAGATCATCACAGCTTCCCCGTGGAAGTCCACATGGCCATGAAGAGGAGAAGTAGGACCCAGCATCCACGCTTCTGGCTTTGGGCTCAGGGATTCCATCTTGCTGAGTGATTCCACTGAGCAGCCCCCAACCCTGTCAAGGAAGGCTGGAGAATGAAGGGAGTCGGCATGAGAGGGGCCTCAATACCTCGGGGCTACTTTGATTTTTAAAGTTCTTTTTAATGCTTCTGCTTTTCGGAGTCTCATTTGGCCTCTCAAAAAGGTCTGAGATATATGGCAACCCATGAAAAAGAGACAGAAAAGTTATAACATATGAGCAAAACAGTTTGAAATATCGATGTCTTTAAAAGAGGTCTCTCTCTCTCTCTCCTTATCTCCATCCGATTTGAGAAGTGTGGCCATTTCTTACTTAACAGATTAACTACGAGGCTGACATTCAGTGTCTTTTAAAACAAAGCTCCTGCTAATCCAGGCCAGCCTTTTATGTATTATTCGTTCACCTGATCTAACTTGCACCAGAGACTGAGCATGTGTTATCTGTGGATAACTAAGGCTGTGAAAACACAAAATGGTTGATCACAGATCTAAACTGTCACTTGGTTTATCCTGACAATAACCTGAAAATATCTCTATAGACACACAGATAAACGCGGTGACAGTTATTTTGCTTATCCGGTTTTGCACTGACTGGAACTTAGAGATGCAGGTTTCAATTGGATAAAAACATGGCAGTTAAAATATTCTGCTTTGCAATAGAGAAAGGAAACTGCATATGGCTGAAACCCTCCCCATCCGCCTGTTCTCTCCCCAGTTGAGGTGTCTGTCACCAAAAAAGGGCTATATTTGTGAATGTTAACAAAAGCTAAACACGGGGTTTTGCTATGGTAAGAAAATGCCACACTCCCCTTCTCCATAAATTGGGTTTCTAGGAAGCAATCCCTCCCCCAAGAAACGGCTTGTGGGGAGGGCAAAGCAACCAGCTGGGTTGTAGGAGTAATAAAGAAGGAGAATCAATAGGGCATGCAATGGAGCCAAGGTGCTGCCATTTATCACGCTGCTTCTCTGACTCCAATCATTCATCATGCTCAATGAGGCAGCAAATAGGAAAATGACTATTTGTATCAAACACATCTGCACTCATCCACTGAGGTATTTTATTCCCATTAACTCTGAAAGTAAAATACGCAGAGTTTTCTAGCTTCTTTCAGCTCAGGTTGGCAGAAGAAATTCACAGCCCATGAGCACAAACATCGGCATGAGTTTGCACAGCATTTCTGGGCTGGATTTGGGGGGATGCCATGGTCGCGCTCGGCTATCCCAGCCCCTGATGTTTTAGCAGGCAGCTCGGGGAGCGCAGTCGTCCAAACTCACCACCCAGCTTCCCCTTCTCCCCAGTGATGAGAACACCATCAAGGATATAGTAAATACTCATTACATTATCTCTCAATGGTTCCCTTTTTATGTCATAAATTACCCCTGCTAGGTGGCATGGAAGCTAATTTCACTAAGTCTATGGAAGATCAGATGTAAATGGGAGGATTATCATCATTATGGTGTAATATCCCATGAAATGGTAGCATCATTACTGGTTCTTTTTATGAGGTGCACAAGTTTATTCCAGCCTGCAAACGTGCTTCTGTGGCCTTCACCGGGACAGAGAACCGGGCAGTTGCTGCAAAAGAGCTTGGGATTTCAAGGCAGGATTTTCTCCAGGTCTAGAAAGGAGAAGCCTCTGCCCAGAGAAAGGTGAGTGCAGCCAGGTTGGTAGAAAGTTCCCCATGGATCCTTTCCCTGGCATCAATTTGGAGGCGAGCAGAACTGTGCTGCCTCCCCCCAAATCACTGCCATCCGACCTGCCCCCTGAACATATCTAAACCTTTAAGCTGACCTTATTTTCGCTTCATTCTTCCTGGTTTCTCTTGTAATTAAACTGATTTTCCTGCTCAATCTCTGTGAATTCCTCCCTGTGCACGGAATAAATCATTCTAAATAGAGAAATAAATGAAGGTGTGTTGGGCCCTAAGAAAGCCCACAGGAGGGGACCCCCAGTTTGGGGATGGGAGATCCTTGGGACCAACCCAAGCAGACCCAGCTGGGTGCCAGGCTGCCTGCCTCCGTGGAATTGTTCTCTTAACCCCGACGGGAAGGCAGTTCTCCCAGGACCTGGAATTCTAATCCCACCTCTGATTTGTCTTCTGTTCATTAAGTTTGGCATGTATAACTGATTATTTCGGGAGCAATCTGGTGGCATCTGCTGGTGGCTATGGTCACAGAATGTGTCAGCCACACTGGGCAGTAATCACACACATATGTGCGTGCACATGCACGCATGCACAGCCAGCCATGTACACCCATAGTGAACTCTTGTGTCCCTCTCTCTGTGTATATCTGTTTAACAATATTCACCATGTAGGTACCATGGGAAGCGTTACATGCTTCCCAGTGGTTAATATCAAAACCACTGGCCCTGATGGCATATTGTTAAGAGAAGACATGGGCAGCAGCTGGGCCATGTTTCTGGCATCATAGAGAATGGGGGGCAAAGGGGACTAAAAAAACCTTTAAAGTGAGAACAATCTAAGCAATTCCTCATAAAATAAAAACTATCTAAAGTATCTACAAAGATGGTAATAAATAAATACTTGTTTATACATTTAAGCAGATTACTCATACTGATATAGACCAAACTAATTTTTCCAACTTCACAACAGATTTTGGGAGTTCTCCTCCAAGAGTTAGACCTCCAGGAACTCAGGACATTTGGGGGGCATTATCTTGTGTACCAGCCACGCGTTGTAGCCTGACACTGTATAAGGATTTAACAAAGCCTTATTTAACAAAGTGAAATGTGGGTCTGGAATTTTAAATTTTATTGTTGAATAGGCTCTACTGTGAAAATGTCCTTAAAGAGTGAATTTTATGTGTTTAACGTTTTTGTTTTCTTGTGTGATCTTTGTGTGAAAGGTATTTAAAGCAAACCATAAACAAAGAAATATTGATATGGAAACCATTTAGTACTGTGCACAGCCATTTTCATATAAGAAAAACATTTTTGAGTTTGTTTTTTAGACATCTATTCCCCCTACTGGTGATATTTATTCTTATTTGGCGACCAAAAAAAAAAAAAAAAAGTTCAGATAATAGGAAGAGGAGAATGAGCCTGACTGAATTGCTTGAGTATCTGCGATGAGATTGCTTTTGAGACAAATTCTTAAATTGAAGGCTTTCCAACCCGTGCCATGAAGAAGAGTTACTTTGAAAAGTTGTCCTTTCTCCTTGAACTTTGGAGCATATATATTCTGTTGCCACTTCAGAGTCTTCAATTTGGAATTACTAACTATAGGCTGTGGGCCCTTTGTTTACTTGGCTAGTGGAGTTTGGAGACTAAAGAAACTGTGGGCTTTTCTGTCCTCAAAAGCCACCTGTCCAGATTTGGCCTGCTCTCAAGGCGCCAAGCTTGGGAAATGGTCAGCGTGGTATCAGTAAAGGGCCTGTTGTAAGGTGGTTTCATACAATGGCTGCCTTTGGTTTTTAGACATCTTTGCACTGGGCAACCTCCTGGACGCTGTCCGCCACCACAACTGCTCCACGGCTGAATCACTCCTCCTAAGTGTGCACACAGCCCATGTCCTTCTGCGGCCACATAATGCATTGCAGTGACCTGGCTCCTTGGCAATCTCCCTGATACAACAATACGTTTCACAAAGATAAGACTGGGCTTGCCAGGCCCACAGTGCATGCTGCACAAGGCATGGTCACCTGCATGAAACCTTTGCCCTCCCTCCAGGACAGCAGTCAGATGCCCAGTGTCCGAAAGTTCTAGTAAACAAGAGGGTGAAGGGCAGGGCCACCTTGTTTCAGAAGTCCAGGAATTCCATTGCTGTCCATGCTCCCCGTGCCAAGCCTGCACAGCCACATGCAACACCCCCAGCTCTGCTCCTACTGGGCTGAGTGGGAGGTGAGAGGAAGACAGGGTGCTGATGCCCACCCAGTGGCTGCCGTGTGCCAGGGCAGCATCCACATCCACGCCCTCAATCCCCAGGCCCATCCACGTCACTCTGCTTCCCTTCCACCCACTTCAATCTTCCTCTGTCCCTGCTGCGGAAGGCAAGGGACACAGGAAAGGGAAGACAGCTCCGAGGAGTCCAAGGACAGGTCACACACTCCAATGTGCAGTGCCCTCAGCTGCCTTCCCCAGCTCCTGGGCCTTCCCACCAACGCCCCTCCTCACTGTTCATTTCTCATTCCGCAGCTCTAGAAAGTGATTAGGAATTCTGTATATAATTCAAGTCAAAGTTTCATCATAATCATCACTTAAAAAATATAACTAAAATATCATTTGCAACAGAGCTTTGTGGGGGGAGGAGAAAAATTAGCAGGATCCTTCACCAACCCACAAAATGCGCCCACCCCCACCATCACTGGAAAATGAGAAAAGGGAGCACAATGGAAAAAGAGAGGGTTCCAGAATGTAAAAAAGAGGGAAAACTTTAGATACCATCTTGTCAGGTCCCCCAGTTGGAGGAGAAGACACTGAAGCAACCAAGGTGCCAGCTGTGCAGGTGCACTCACGCGCCTTCCTGCTCCCGGCTGTTGAGAATGGGCAGGCTAATAAATGGCAGATACCAGAAGGAAAAGCAAATGCAGAGAGGTTCGTGTGTGCTGGGAAGGGAGAGAGGGGCCCACAGGGGAAGCCAGAGGACCCTCTTCACCGGGGCCCGGCGCAGAGCAAGGCATCTACACGTTCGGTGAGAGCGAGGGTGGCCGTCTCCTTCTTTTCTTTAGGTGGGGGATGTTTAATGCCCTGGATCCAAAAGGTAGTGCATTTCTGGCCAGACCTTTAGGGGAAGGACCCTGCCTGTGACATGTGTCCTCATGATGTGCCACAGACCCATGAGAACCTGCTCGGGGGCTCATGGGGCTGTGGCTTCCCAACACACCTGCCCTCACAGAGGGCTCCCGAGAGCAACTTCCTTCAGCCCCCTCCAAGCTTTCCGACCCCCATCAACCAGTTCCATCAGCCCTCACAACAGCAAGTCAGGGCCTGGGCTGCTTTTCACAAAAGGCTACTTCCATGGCACTCTGAGCCTCTGTTTCCTCATCTGTAAGTTGGAAGAAGAAGAGTAGCAAGTCTGCCTTCTAAAGGCAGGTGGCAGGACACTTTAGGAGCCTCATGTAGTAAAGCGGTGACTTCCAGGGTGGCTGATGCCAAGCAGGGAGTCCCACCTCTGTGTTCCTTAGGTCCCACACCCCGTGTGAGCAGAGCAGGCTGCTCCTTAGCGGGCGGCCTGGACCAGCCCCACGGCCTAAGCAGGGGAGCACAATTGGAAGGGGATGGGCAGGCCACAGGTCCAGTGAGCAGAACTCACAGGTGGGGAGTGGGGGTCTTGGGAAGACCATTAGGCTCACAAGACTGGGATTCTGCTCCTGGCTTTACCACATACTGTGCATCTTTGGAAAACTCTCTGAGCTTAAGTGTGTCTTGTCCTCCAACTGGGGGACCTGACAAGATGGTATCTAAAGTTTTCCCTCTTTTTTTTACATTCTGGAACCCTAAAGAAAGCAGAAAATATGGGGTATCCCCTTTCCTCCAGCAATCCATGGAAAACTCTATAGTGACAAAGAGGCCTCTTCTAACAAGATTTCTAGAATAATGGACTCCTTTAACAAGACTAATGTAATGAGCAAAGTGTTCATGAATCTGAAATAATGTATTAAATTTCATATGGCCTTTTAAAATTAAGAGAGAGGGTGAGTGGAACAAAATGTACAGTGGACATTATGAACTTAAAAGCCTTGAGAAATTGCTCCATTAAGTTTAGTAAATATTTGTCAGACCTCTGCTCCACGCCAAGCTCAATCCTGGGCAGTGGGGGTGCCGGGATGAATAAAACTATCCCCAGACTTTGAAGAAAGCAAGACATAGCACGGGCAGACCAGCAGGTAAAAAATATCCTTCCAGTCTGGGGGACGTTCTGGAAAGGTTTCTTATAGGAAGCAGAATTTGAACAGACTTTGGAAGAGGTGTGTCAGACCTTTATGTCGAACCCAAAGTACTACAAGGCTTTCTAACTTTGGTCTAGTCTCCACCAGTAAAATTGAGGTTGGGTTATGTCATTGCCAGTCCTCTTTTATTTTTTCCCGGGGAGAGAATATCACCGGCCAGAAGCTCATGAGAGCTACTGAGAGCAGGAAGGAGGGTCAACTCTCTTACCTGATTCCTTTCCAATCATTCTATATATTGGTAGATTAGGATTGGATTAAGTGGTGATTAGATTAGGGTTCTCCGGCTCAGATTTTAAATGTTCTGAGAGATATTTCCATGGACAGAAAAGCTGACGTGAGATCATAGATTAGGTCACGGGTGATTCTCAGGCCCAGGCCCTATTGTCTGAATCAGACCAGCCTTGTCACCAAAGTGCTCGGAAACCTCCTCAAAGCTCTTGATTATAGCAGGCAGGGGTGGAAGGAAGAAGAGAAGTGCCAGGCGACTTGGAGCAGGCTCCCAGAGCCTCAGCTCTCCACTGCACTAGATTCGGTGTTCCCAGTCTGCACCCGCTGTACTCCACGTGAAGTAGCTTAAGTTTGTGGAATTTCCAGCTGAAATTAGACTTTCTACTTAGAGATAAAACAAAAATTTCATGAAAATGTCACTGGAAAGCTACTACATATATTCAGCAGATACTATTTTCCATGTTTTGGAAGATAGGTCCCGGATATGTCATTGAAGTGATGAAAGAAAGACCTGTTCATTCCAAAGAAGATTCTAGAACAGAGGACCCAAGGGAGAGATGGTGAGCTCCCAGAAGAAGAAACTGGCCACTAGTTCTCCACAAACTAACACAGGCCTTAATAGATTCTGGAACCTTGGAGGGCTTGCCTCTTGGTGTGTCCTGTAGACAGGACAGTGTGTGATGCCTGGACCATGGGGTGGACTCATACCCAGTTGAATGACTCTCCTGAAAGGCGTGTTTTGGATGTGTGTTACCTTGGATGGAGGTTTGTAGTATTGGGCCTGGGGGAGCAGCCTTGCAGTTTTTTTAAAACAAGACAGGGAGGAAAGAGTATATAAGAGAAAGAAAAAGAAAGTAGACAGAGAGGAAAGAAAACAAGGGCCATGACCTTAATGTGATCCAGTTTAGCATTTATATTAATTTGGAAGATGGTATAGAGAGCACAGTTATCCAAACTGCACACGATGCCAGTCAGGAAGAGAACTGAGATGCAGTAAGTCCCTGCTAAGAATAAGATAGGGGGCTAAATATAATGAGATGAGATGTAACTGGGATGAATACAAGCTTCTAGCTACATCACCAACGTATCAATTGTATGAGTTAAGATGAGAGAGGCATGGATTAGTCGCAGGACTTATAAAACATAAAAATCCTGAAAGACGAAATAACTGAATTGACTGTAAACTCAACGGTGATGGAGCTTAATAATCTAATCCAGGCATCCTCAAACTTTTTAAATAGGGGGCCAGTTCACTGTCCCTCAGACCGTTGGAGGGCCAGACTATAGTTAAAAAAAAACAAAAAAAACCAAAAAAACTATGAACAAATTCCTATGCACAGTGCACATATCTTATTTTGAAGTAATAAAACAAAACGGGAAAAAATACAATCACACCGCCTCACGTGGCCTCCAGGCCGCAGTTTGAGGGCCCCTGACTGGGATCTTAAGCTATTACAGAATGGGGAGCTGATGGTTTGCCTTTACTCTGAACTACTCAAATAACGTCTGGAAAACCATGTCCAGTTCTGGGCTTCACATTTTAAGAAGATTATAGATAAACTGAAACATGTCCAGAGGAAGGACAGCAAAACTCCCAGTGTTCTCCTGGAAAACACAAGACAAGAAGGACATAGAATTGACTTCAGATGCTCAAAAAGGACTAGATTTAGAAAAGAAAGAAATCTGCGACTGTTACCAGGAAGAACTTTCTAACAAAACCGTTGAAAGTTAAAACAAGTGCCATTGCCACCTCTGGGCCTTTCCTTTATACATTCTTGGAGGAGCTACTCTGTGCCAACTGTCTTGCGAGGTGTTGGGGAGGCAGGGCATAGTGCCTTCCATAAGCAAGGCCTCACAATCACAGCCCAGCGAGGCAGGTGTGGTCCCGGCTATGTGAAAAATATGTGCAGGAAGAAAGAGAAAGGGAGGGACTAACACTGCTGCAAAGGTGAGTTCTGAGCCATACAAAGAAGCAGAGGGAGGAGGGGTTCCCTGACATCCCACGGAGAAGCTCCCGGGGTGTGGGGATGGTGAAATGTCTCGTGAGAGTTAAGTCCACGGAGGGAGGCTGAGGCTGGATTGTCAAGGACCTTGGGCGTTATCATAGGAGCCTCTAGTTCTCCAGGAGCAGGAAGGAAGAGAATTGGCAGACACTACTTAAAATAGGGATTAAAGGAAGTGATTCTGATAGTAGAGAAGATGGCCTGAACTCAGGAGAAATTGGTAAAAGGAAGCCTGGTTAGTCATTTCCAGCTCAGAGAGCCTTGATTTCAGGGAGTGATATAAAGTGTGACCATTTTTGGATGAAAAATGCTTTTAAGGGAGGTTAATAACAAGAGGGCAGCTCCGTGTTTATGCAGAAAACAGGCTGTTTGTCACAGTGGTGTAAATACTTCTCGAGTACTCTCCACAGATTGTGAATTCACTAAGGGCAAAAAGACTCTGTCTTATTCATCTTTGCATCCACAATGTGTAATGCACAGGCATGTAGAAGGTTCGTTAAATGAATAAATGAAATATTAGACTTGGAAGGGACTTAAATAAGTATCTAGCCCAAGGTTTCAAACTTACATGCCGAGTGGTCCCAGCAGTGATGTACAGAGAGAAGCCTGCGACTGCCTGGTGATTCGTGCCCCATTCTTTTTTTTTTTTTTTTTTTTTTTTTGCAGTTTCTCCAGGTTCAAACCTGCCACCCTCAGTATATGGGGCTGGCGCCCTACTCACTGAGCCACAAGCGCTGCCCCATGCTTGCTAGGGAGTTTTTGCCAAGAAGGGATATGAGATCACTGTTGCCGGATCTTGTGGATTTTAAAGAAAAGCTAGATATCGTCCACATTTTAAAATGTTTTAAAACACTGTGTGAGCCTAATATAATATGTCTGTGGGTCAGATTTTATTTCTGGACTGCCAATTTGATTTCTGATCTTGGCCACCCCCTAATATTATCTATAGAGAAGCTGTGATCCAGAGAGATCAGGGACTTGCTTGAGGTCACCCAGCCATCAATGACAGATTCAAACTCAGGTCTTAAGAATTCACAGTCCAACTTAGTGTCTCCTGATCATGTTCCAGGATCAGGGATCTCAGACCTTACACTTCTGTTTAAGCCAACGTGCAGGTGATCGGAGTGAGGAAAAACATGAGCAGAAATCTTAGAGGGAGGATATGCACTTTGCGAATGGTTTCACATAGCATGTTACACTTTTAAATAAGTCCTAAGAAATACAGTATTTGTGTCCCTTTTCTAACACTGTATCTATTCCCTTCTTACTAGCAAATTTAATTATATACTTTAATTTAAATTTTATTCTATCAATGCAGTACACATAGCTGTATAAAATGTCTAACTATACTACAAGACTTATTTATAATGACAACTACAGTCCCTGCCCCATGCCTTGCCATCCTCAGTCCTGCTCTCTTCCAACTTTTTTTTTTTTTTTTTTTAATTGGAGACAGGGTCTTGCTCCGTCCCCTACACTAGAGTGCAGTGGCATGTGTTTAAACGATCCTCTCAAGTAGCTGTGACTACAGGCACGCTCCACCATGCCTGACTAGTCTTTTTTATTTTTTGCAGAAACAGGGTTGTGACATGTTGCTCAGGCTGTTCTTAAACACCTGGCCTCAAGCAATCTTCCCATCTTGGTCTCCCAAAGTGCTAGGATTACAGGTGTGAGCCATCACAACCAACCTCATTTCCAACTCTTTTAATTAATGATACACCCCTGGAAAAGTCTTTTAAAATTCATGATTCTCCAATTTCAACCTTCTGCTTTAGGACATTTTCCTGTACTGTTTATTTGATAATTTTCTTCTCATTTTCTCTATTACCATCCAGAATTCTTTTTTATTGAGTCTTCTAATTTTCTTCCCTTTTTATCTGTTTCTTTAGAGACTTTCTCAACTTTATCCTGTAACCCTTCAGTTATGTCTTTTACTTCTGCTATCATTCTTTTAGATTTCTGTAAGTTTTTTCCTCATTCTCTGAAAGTTCTCTTTTGAATGTCCTCTCATTTTTCAACATTGTCTCTTATCTCCTAATAATCATAGTTTTTTTTCTTAGAAGTTGCTCATGCTCTGCTCTGTTTTCTCTGAGTTCCTTGTTATTCGATGTGTTTGTTTAAATCTCTGCTTTTTCCATTAGCTTTCCTCAAATCTCTAATAGCCCTGGGTCATCTAATCATATTTATAAATGAGACATTAAAATACATAAATACATGAATAAATACGCAAAGCACTAGAATGGTAATGATAAGTTCTGTGTGTGGGATGGGCTTTTTGCCTAGTGGGCTTTATGGTATGGTACCTAGCTGCTGTGCTTAGGGGATGTCCAGTGGTCAGTCGGTGGCAAATTTTATGAGCAAAGCGTCTTTCAGTTGCCTTCCTGAGAGGTAGAAATTCTACCTCCCTATATTCTGAGAAACAAATAGGGGAAGAAGGCTGGCGAACTCACCTTTCATTATGTAGATTTTCATTTAATTCCCCTTGTGTCTAAGACTCTGCCTCATCCCTACTTTACCTAGTGTGGCCAAATCCTTTCTGGTTCAACATCTTCCAAGGGAAAGTCTCCAATCTAAGTCTCCCCTTCTAGTGAGTGGGGATTAGAGAGATTAATTTGTCTTTCAATGACTCAATCAAGCCTACTATTTGCAATCCCTCCGCACACTACCACCTGTAGGGATCCCGGCAGCATTTCGGGTTCCTGAGCCTCTCTGTGGCAGTACTGCTTTGTTCCTCCTCCTTGATTTCCCCACCGCAGCCTCAAGCCTCAGTCTGCGAAGTTAGTTACTCCTGGTACCGATGCATTCTAGCTCCCACATTTTTGCTTGCATTTCTCCTTTGCTGTCACCTCCTCCCTTGCTGTCTGCCTTTTTAATTCTTTTACCATCTTTATTTATTTATTCTTTTACCATCATTTCAGTAGGTCTTCAGTGGACAGCAAAGAACCTCCGTAGTTGACCATCTCGCTACATTGACCACCTCTTAAGATCTGATTTTCATAAACTGGATGTGCACCACGTATACGTATCAGTACAGGAGGCCTAGTTCCTTACATTGACCACATCTGTACATTGACCAGTTTGTTACGTCCCTTGGATGGCAATTTACAGAGGTTCTACTGAATGTATGTTTAAACCACCATGTGTAATTGGAAGTTTCCTCAGGAAATTTAGATTGGATGTTTCATGCCTGTTAGTCTAAGACCTACCTTTACAAGGCAGAGACATGAGTTGTGACAACCTGGCCTATTCCATGGTTCTTAATAAGGAATCTTACTAACGTGTCTACAGACACAAAAATATCCTTTGATTCCTCTTGTTCAGCCAGATCTATCCGTGATGTGACTATTCCAACTCTGAATAAGTGATGTTCTAATGTTCCTCTTTATATATACCAATTTTATGAAAAGGTTCATATAGCAACAGTTTGAATATTTTAAACCTGTTCTAATACTTTTAAAATTCAGCACCTTGGTAGCTGAGTTGTACCTTACTTACATAGGCAATTATATTTACATGAGCATAATGCTACTTTGTTGGAATTTTGTTGTTGTTTTGTTTATTAGGCCCAGACAAGGCTGGAACCCATGGACCCTGGTGTACAGGGCTGGCATGCTAGCCACTGAGCTATGGTGGTCAACTTATAATGCTACTTTGGACTGAATTATAAGGGAGTCTTCTATGAGAAATCAATGTCTGTGATTGTCAATAATAATGGGGATGTGGTATATGCTACAGATTTGGCCCATGATAAAGAACTTCTACTGATAGTTATGGCAGTGGCAGTGGGGAGGGATGGTGGTTTGTGATGCAGATGTGGGGGACAAAGTCCAGGTGACAGCACTAAGACAGCCATAATTGAGAGATATTTTAAAAATCAATTCAATTCTCTCTATTCACTTACTATTCATCGTCTCTTCATTATACAATCTCCAACATTTCAAAGTAATGTTCACAGTTCTGGGTGCCCACTTGAAGCCCTATCCTTACTTCTGAGAGTTCTTACAGGGTCAGATGGTAGGAAAACCAGATCATTCACACAGTGTGACTAAGAGAGGTCCTTGCTATTTTTCAAGGTGTTCCCTCACCCTGCAGAATGACCAAGTTTGAGTCATGTAGCTGAATGTAGCAATGTTACAACGGTAACCATGCTCACCTGTCATTCAGCTAATGTCTATTTTCCAAAGCATGGTACTCAGGATTCTGTGGGGCACCAAACAAGATAGTCCTTTATTCTCAAACTTACCAACAATACCAGGCAATATAGGCTAAGCTGCCAAAGGGCATGATGGATTTAAAAGGGGAAGAAATTAGAATCAGGAGAAATGCCTGGACTGGTACATCCTCACTGCACTTTGTATTCCAGTCATAGGATTTTGTACCTGGCATATATATTTGCTTACTACATGGTGTCTGTTCCATTGAGGACATGGAGCCTGGTCTTTTCGTCTTCATCTCTCTAGCAATTTGCATAGGTATAGTGTCTGGCACATTAGCTACAGGTTTATTGAATAAAAGAATGAATGGGTGAATGAATTAATGGAGGGCTGGGAGTTAGGCTGGATCTCAAATAACACACAGGAAACAGATGAAGGAAGGCAGGAGGGTATTCCTGGTGCAGGAAACCATAGTTGAAGTTTGCAAGCTAAGCAGGTGAGCAGTGGGCAATAAGTTTGGACATGAAGTCTTGGGCCAGATTGTTGAAAGATAGGCACAACAATCTATGAACAAAAAAATGGTTCATAGAGGTTGGACTAGGAAAGAAAGAGTTGTTGGCGAATTTAACGTAGGAGAGGAATTTGATGAGAACAGGGCAATATTAGGCTTAGCTTGTTTGCCCCAGGCAGAATGAACTGGTTGGGGAAGAGACTAGAGCCAGAGAGGATAGTTCAGAGAGCACTGCAATAATCCAAGTCAGAAATGCTGATGGCCTGGATGAAGTGGTTGGTGGCAGAAAAAGAGAGACAGACAGAGATGCAAGAATAGAAAAAATATAGGAATAATCTATTAAAATGAAAATCCTAAAAGCAATTCTGTTGTATAAACCAAATTAGGAGGTTTTGTTATCTTGTGATTTTTCAGTAGTCTTTATAGCGCGAATTCTTGTTTTGGGTATACATTTGACTGAAAAATTAAAAAGATCCTTGAAGGGGAGCTTGTAAATGAATGCTTCAACCCCAAATGTTCAGAGTTGAACCCAAATGTTCATCGAACCCCGAATGTTCAGGGACCAAGGAACCCATCCCGTGCTGGGATTGCTGTAGCTTTGCTCCCTACAAACTTCTTCTCCTCTGCTTAAAAGCAAATCCCCATCCCCTCGGGATTTACCTTTCACCAGGGAATAAAAGCTATGTTTGATCTTAGATTGGGAGGGCAACCATTTCTTGCAGTGCAGTCTCCTAACCACCAGAATCCTCTTTTTTTGTGGCTTTAATCAGATCCAATACCTAAAAAACCATTGTTTTCAGCTCTAAAGTTTACAAATTGGTCCTAAATGAGGTAGAATAATAGCAACAAGTATTTCCTTGGGGGTGGGGTGGGGCGAGGAAACAGAAAAACATAATGTTTTTGACTTGAAGGAACCTGAATAGCAGGTTTTCTTTTTTCAATATTGATTTTCATAAATATTTTTACTTTGGAGGTTTAGGTTACTTGGGTAACATGTATAGGTTTAAGTCATCTGGCTACCAAAAGGATTAACATTCTAGATCATTCTGTAAAAGCTTTTGCTGTGGGAATATTATTATGTCCATAATAAGCACAATCAAAAACCTACAGACATATTTATATAAAGGAGAAACCATAATAAGTATAGGATAACACTGAAATCGTAATACTTGCACAAAAATCCTTTTTGATTTTATTTTTTAAAGAATGAACCCACAAAGACCAGGTATTGTGGCCGGTGCCTGTCATCCCAGCTATTCAGGAGGCTGAGGCAGGAGGATCACTTCACCCAGGAGTTTGAGATCACTGTGAGCTAGGCTGTTGCCACTGTACTCTAGCCTGGGCAACAGAATGAGACTCTGTCTCAAAAAAAACCAAAACAAAAAACAAAGCACCAGATGGTATAAAAATTAATGCCGTATCCTAGTCCTGTACTTGAAGCAGATCCTGCATTTGCTGCTTCACTTTGATACTCTTTGTGTTTCGGATTCACCCAGCTGACTGGAGCAGGCCTTAAATTTCGGCACTTAAGGGTGCTTTGTGACTTCTTGAACAGGTTAAATAAATAATATCTATATTCTCCAAATTTAACGTCATGTGTTGTTAAATGAGGAAGAGAAGGAACTATTATCCTTTGTATTGGATGGTTCTACTCGTGGTGATCACTGATTGTGTGTGCAAGCTGAAAAGAGATGTGAAAGCCTGCTCCTTTTCATGCAGTGATCAAAGGAGGTCTGGGCTAATTTTCAACCCTGTGACCAAGATCTACATCTAAGCTTAATAATAATGTCACAGAAATACTATTAATAGTAGTACTGTGGTGATCATGATGTCATCAAGGAGAAAACAAGAATTGGAGACTTAAAAACCCGTGTTCTTATTGGATCTTTTATTAAAACCCTGTGAAGTGGGCAAAGATATTATTGCTCTATTTTCTGAGCACTGGACATCAAGGTCATCTGTCTTGTACTGTTCTTAAGAATATTAAAATAAAAAAGCACCTATTTAAATCACCTTAAATGCTAATAAAATAATATCTTTGCATTGTTCAAATTTGATCTTAAGTAGCTAACTGGTTTTCTCCTGTTTCCATTCGCAATGATACCTTTCGTGCATAAGAAACCACACCAAAGACACAGCTCCCATTTTCCTATTCTGTTTTTCATAAGGATTTTTAATGGTGATTTTATTCCAAACCTTGCACAAACATAAATACTGCATTAAAGGAAGATGAATTTATTTTGACCTTTACTGAAAATGCACTGTGAAACAAAGCACTTAAGCATTTATAGCCTGTTAGACTCTCACATTACCCACTTCCATGTGATAAGAAAGTCCTTCCCAGCAAAAGTAATGTTCGCAAGTAGAGCAGTTTAACAGAGCACTTAACTGGAGAGCCAGGTATCATGCTCTTCACTGAAGTCTGTTTTAGTCGGTTTTATGCATCTAAGAACTATGGAAATTAAGGTAGTATCTAAAATGTTACATTCAAGAAACACAGAGGGTGACTTTTTTGATGGGTTTTAATGAAAATACAGGATATTTGCAACAAAATGCCTGGGAAAAACCATTACTCATTACAGAAGAGATGGAGTGTTTGGGGGGGGGGGTTGTTTGATTGCTCTTTTTAACCAGTATCTCCCCTTTGTAAACCAATTGATGGCATCCGTTCAGTAATTTTCACTTCAAGGTGTGTTTCAACTATATTTGTGATTATTAACAAACCCTACTCCCTCAAATAGACCACCCTTTCTTTGCATGAACAGAAATGAGTATTTTGTTCATTTTTAACTTTTGCCATGATCTTTTTCCTTTAATCATAAGCCTCTGACTGCAGAGTTATTTCTTTCATCCAGATTCTTGTGTCAGAGAGTTGAGATGTTAAACCACAGCAACCATGAAACTTTAAAATCCCTGATGCATGATGAATGGGTGCTGGGCAAAGCAGCTTAAAATCTATGCTTTTGCTTCTCTTTAAACACTTTAAATTGACAGCGCTATAGATCAAACATTTTTACTGAGAGGAGAAGCTTTGGCAATTTAACTTAAACAAGTGCACAGTTACCATCATCTCAAGACCTCACCCCTCCACAATTACCCCTTCCACCGGGAGGACTAGGTACATTTCTCATTGAGGCGTGTGTGTGTGTGTGTGTGTGTGTGTGTGTGTGTGTGTGTACGCGCGCGCGCCCACGCGCAGGTGTCCAACCAGGCACCCGCTTGTAACCCAGAGGGCATAACACCCCGCGCAACTTCCCCACCGTCCCCCATCCCATCCACGATCACCGGGGCGCTGAGCCCCGGGCTTCCACCAGCCTTCCACCAGCCGCCGGGGCAGTCGCGGAGCATGCGCTATGGTCCCGCCTCCGCCCACCATTACCTCTGCCTTCTCCCCTCCCCTCTCTCCTCTTCCTCCTTCTCCTCCTCTCCCTCCTCACCCCCTCCCGGACTTGCGAAGTTGGCGCTCTGCCCAATCAGGCGTTCAGCGTCAGTTCCTCAGGGATCAGCAGGCAAAGTCACAGTCTGCACAAACAGAGCTTTCAAATTCATAAAATTCATAGGATTTTTCACAAATGAATGAACACAATTTTCTACCAATTTCCTCATTATGCAAATATGCAAAATATCAAATTTAGGCCAATTAGGGTCCTCCACAGTCCCAAATTCACCCGTTTAAGCCATAATTGCAGAAACTATCAAATAATTACGGTCGCTAATTGGAAATATTTGTGACAGATACAACAAATTCTTGCACAAATTACATTTCATTCGAGGAACCACTGCGCGCCACTGAAATTTTATCGAAGTCTAATTTAACTTACATAATGAGTTGAATTGAGTACTTGTTATCAAATTTGAGCAATTCATAGCCCCGTAATGTGGAATGATCAAATAAATTAAAAGGGAATTTATTCAATATTTTATTGTGATCCTTTTCTCGGAACCATTGCTATTTTGCAGGGAATTTCCTCCTCCCGCGGCCCGGGGCGGGTGCCTGGTGTCCCTGAAGCCACCGCGGTGCCCGCGGCGGCGACGCCAGGAGGCCGCGGGCTGCGTGTAGGAGCCCCAGGCCGGAACCGCCGCAGCCTCCGCGCGGAGAGCCGCTGGGCAGACGCCGAGCGGGCATCCCGCCCGCCGTCCGAGGCCTGCTCAGCCTTTTGCTTTGTTTTATTTAATTGCGTGGAGGGGTCAGCGAATACTTCCGGGTGAAGCAAGGGGGAGTCCTAGAAATGATTTGACTTCTGGAAGTGTAAACACGCGCGCGCTCTTGCACACATGCACGGTCTCGAGCGTGCACACACCCATGCACATCGCACACCGCACATGGACGCACACTGCACCCAACGCACCCGCCACTCGATCATGCACACACACACCACGGGTAGGTACACACAGTTTCTCTTACACGCTGTCCACACGGACACACTCCGCCCTGCACGCGCGCGCACACGAGCCCGCCCGCGCGCACACACACGGGCCTGCAAATCCCAGCCCCGCAGGAGCAGAGCAGAAGCGCGCCCCTCTAAATTCCTGTCTCGAGGGCCGGCCTGGCAAGGGTTACTGCCGGATTAGGGGGATCCAGCGGGGGTCGCGCGCGGGTGTCTGAAGCTCTGTCGTACACCCACGCACACACACACTCTCTGGGAGGTGGGACGCGCGCCCGCCCTCCCAGGCCTTTGTGTGTATTCTCGGGAGGGGTCACGTAGAGGCACCAAGTCTAGGCGCTCCCTGACACGCAAATCCACGCGGCCCCTTCGCGGGCATGTTCCGCGGTGGGACGCACGCGTCGCGGGGATCACCCTCTCCCGAAGGTCAGCCTCGCAGACAGGACATTCATTTTCCCTTTGCACAGTCGCGCAACACACTGACTAGCACATTTTTTCCCCAACTGCCTTGTGGCCTCCTTGGCGGGTTATAAATGTCTCCTTCTCCCTGTGATTTGTTTAATCCGTGGAAATGGTGCTGGTCCTATGTAAACAAGCCAAGTGCGGAATGAAGGCAGTCACCCATGCGTGGCCAGCCTGCCTATTTATCAGAAACCTTCATAAATACTGAGCCGGGGCTGGGCAAGGATGTGATGTCTCCATTTTTGCCAGGAAAGGGCACGAGGAAGACAAAGCGAGACACGGCAGCGTGTAACCTTTAAGGGACAGATAGTCTGGGAGCTCCCGGGCTAATTCAGCGCGGGTGGATGACTGATGCGGGGTCGGCAGAGCTCCCGTGGTCTGCTGGGCTGGAGGAGACAAGGCGTTTTTATACCAGGGATCCCACAGACACCCGTCACATTGCCCCAGGCTGGGCCCACAAGGCCTAGACCTCACGTTAGGCCAGAATTGCCCCTTGAGAAGCGAACCCCGGACACCCGCAGGTCTTCAAGCGAAACTCCTAGTAAACCCTTGCAAACATTTCATTTCCAGCTTCACCCGGGTTCATTCAAAACAAATTCTTGATGCCCTGAGCAGGTAGTGATGGCACAAAGCTAGGAATCCACCTCTCAATTTGTCAAAGTGCCAGTAGGTGACCCGTCCAAGCTCTGTTTGCCTGCCCCTCAGGTATGACCCAGCTCTCAAACCCATGTCTTAAAAAAAAAAAAAAAAAAGGAACAATGCATATGTGTCTAATTACACACTCCTAACAAAAGCAGTAATTACCGCCTGTAATTATCGTGGTCCTTATTTAGAAAAAATGTGAGAAAATGTTGAATATTAAAACATGAAAGCAGCTATTAATCAAACCTTTACACCTTCTTTAACTCAGGCGTAATGGTGGGTATTATCATAAATCTACTCTGATAGTAACACAAGAATAATGAGTTTAGTAATGATAGCGATGATGATCATAATGATTTTAACCAACAAAGAATGGTGTAGATTTATTGCTAATAATGTGGTACAGAAACCTCTTTCATTAAAATGCCTATGTGTGTTCTCCTCACGGAGATGACCTGCCTCTGTGTGTGTGTGTGTGTGTGTGTGTGTGTGTGTGGTGTTGCCACCAGGTCCCTTGTAGCTAAAGATCAGAGCTGATTGTAGCAGATTGCCCTCTCCCTCTGAAAAACTTCTGACTCTTTATCTGGCCTTGGGGTCCTCCCACCTTCCCTAGTCCTGAGACTTGTTTACTGGGTAAAGGTGTAAAAGGGAAGCCTGAGGTCTGTAGAGAAAGCATTTTGTGGGTCAGGCCTCCTCTTCCTCCAGATACCCATGTCTTCACTTCCGCACCCTCTCCAGAGAAGGTCTCTTTGGGGGAGTGGAGGAGGGCTTAGGGCAAGGGCAGACCTTCTGATCTCAGTCTTAGAATAGGGGCCTGGTTGATTTGGGGTCTTTCCTGACACAATGAAAAGGGGAGAGAGAAAGGAATTCAATTCCTTACGTCTCTTTGGGACTCCAGCTTTAAAACTTACCTTCCATTCCAAGTGAAGTGAAACCCACCATGTGGCCTAGGGCCTGGTCTTAGAGACCTTTAGACCCTTAAAAAGGCAAATGTCTTGGGGACCAACCATGTGGAAAGTACAGTAAAGAGAGGGAATGCTTAGTTCACTTGAATATGCCCTCATTTAAAAAATGAAATTACCTTGGCATTTGTCCTCTGGAAATGTAAAAATGCTCCATGGAAATCCATGTCTTAATGTGAACTACAGCATTAAACATATAATTAAAAAACAAACAAAAAGACCCTACTTTTTGGATATACTGTTCCATTTAAGTGAGGGAAGGAGCCCCAAGAGTTCAAACTTCCAAACCCAATTTGCCCCCCAAATTTCAGCCATAAGCAAATTCTTCAAAGCAAATTATAAACCATCAAGGCTTATGACGATTTATAAAACGGAGGCTCTGTAAGCATAAACTCCCAACGAGCAATTAGATGACCTAAATATCCTTCCTGAAGTCCCTGCCCAGGGAAAGTGTACAAGCAGCTACACTCAAAAACCTGTAACACATTTAGTGTTTTCCATATACTAGTCTGATTGCTATTTTCCTAACGCCAACCTTTCCAGTCAACTATAAAATTTTGTCAGTTATGGGTATGGAATTCAGTGGTGACATAATTAGAACTTATACATAATAAATAATATATCTGTAGTATTTTAACCTCCACTACCAGTTATGAGATCAGTGTGTGGGCCAATTAACTACAGGGGCTTTTTTTTTTTTTTTTTTTTAAACTAAGGCACTATCAACACACTGGTTTTAAATGTCCTAATTAGTAACTTGCTCATTAATTAACTTTCTGATTAATTGTGTAGCAATCTAATTTGTACATGAGCCACTTAAAGAGTGATACCTTGTAATTCTTTCTTCTGTCTTTAAAATTCTACCATAAAATGTGATTTTGTATCCAGCTGGCCTCTCAGTTGTGGAAATTTTGTGCGTCAAAGATGCTCTGCATTTGATCTAAAACTTAATTTTTAGTCCATCCCCCTCTCTGCACAGGACAGGACAGGTGGGCTGAAGATAGAGGCTGGAGGTCTGCTAAGGATAGGAGTAATAAAGGCCAAAATTACTCTATACACTTGAGCCTGAACATATTTTTCCTTTTATGTAAAGAATAGAAGAAAGAAAGCACTTATGCATGACTTCCATCACAACTAATTCTTTATCCAAAAACCATTTTAGAGGAAGAGAAATAATTTTTAAGGAAAACTTATGGCCTCCGTACCCCTATCATGGACTAGCCCAGGGGATAATTTAATGCAGTGGACAAAGGGCTAATGGACGATTTCAATAGGGGCCACCTTGCACTGGAACATCCTGGGGCTGTTCCATTAGCATCAGAAAGGGCGAGGGGTCCTGCTTCCACCAGAGCTATTGTTGCCCGGGTGTGTCTCCTGTCCCATCCTACAGCCTTTAGCCCTGATGGCAGATGATTCTCTAAGTGAATAGAGATGAAGGCAGGGATATTAAGTGACTCTATAAAACATCCCGGACACAATTGTGTGATTGATGGAGGACAAAGTGGGAACAGCAGGACACAGGAGCCTGGGAGAAGCAGCCTTGTCAATGTGAGAAACCCATCTCTGGAAACAGCTTCTCCTGGAGGAGTTTGCAGTCTATTTGTATGAGTAATCAGCTGGGCCCCTTCTCTGTCAGCCCTGTTTACTCACTGATTTTCTCAACAAGACAACCATTGACACTGGATGGATGGGGCTAATCTGGCGCAGAACTGGCGGCTTCGCAGAGGCTACAGGTCGAAAATAGAGCGCGGTGCCAGCTTCACCTCGCCTAATCTAGCGGCTAATATTTATTAGAGCCAATTTATACCGCTGCTCTCTCAAAGAGCAAGGAAGGCCTGAGTGCAATTAATAACATGGGCAATAACCACAGACAAACAAATAAATAAGGGTTTGTGAACTGTTTGGTTGATTTTAAGGGAGGGTGGAAGGGGACAGGGTTGGGTTTGTTTGCCACCTGGAGCTGGAAGGAGAAGAAGTTAAGTTAGCGGTGAAGCCCCTGAAGAGGGTCTTTCTTTGGCCCCTTATCCAGTCTCAGAGCAACAACTCGGCTGCAAAATGGTTTTGGAACCTGCACGAATGCGTGTAGTTCCACGTTGCATCGAACAGAAACTGTACACAGACACCTGCCTCGTAGGCAGAGGTGCGTGCGCATACACTCCTGTTGTAAATATCCAATTTGCGCGCTTCCCCAACCCGGGCGGAGGGAAATCCACATTGCTCGTCTCGCATTGCACTCGGCAACCAAGCTCTGCAGCCATTGAGAAGAGAAGCCTGGGTGTCTGCAAGCTAGAAACCGGGGCGGTGCGGGAGAGATGAGGATGGATGGAGTACTAGGCAGAGGGACTCCAACGTCTAAGAGGCCTCAGACCCCTCCCTTGAAAACCGACGTCCTAGGATTTGAGGCCTATTGATAGAGATGCTGGCAGTTGTTAAGTTTGCAGTGTTTGGAGGTTTTAACATAATTTGGCTGGGCCAAGCTGGAGAAAAACAGAAAAAGAGAGTGTGCGCGCTTCAGGGGTTGTCTTGGGCCTAGAGCCCGTGGGTATCAAGTCGCCGAAAGGCCCACATTTTAAGGGAGTAGTAGGAGGCGGTATTGTTCTTAACTGGGAGCCGTTGCAGCGTGGGCTGTTGCCCAAGTGCTGACCTCGCCGCCGCCGGAGTCCGCACACCTCAGGCTGCGAAGAAGAAAGCCCTTTGCCCTCGCGCCCTGCCTCCCCACTCGCCCTCCCCGACCCCCTCTGGGCCAGCGGGCGCCCGCGCCTTGCTAATTGCTCGTCTCCCTTCATGCACACATCTCCACTAATTTTACATTTCTTATTCTGCGAGTAGCTGGAAAGCGGCTCAGGGAATACGGTTCCTTCTCTTAGCTACCGCATGAATACAGTGAGTGGTGGCCGTCCAGGCCTCCCTGGCCGGGGGGTTTTGTAAATTAGCAGCTTGGCTGTATAATCAGGCATTCGCCATTGAGGCCACAGCGCTGTACCGTTAACCAGGTGAGATTTCATCATCTAATGGGTTAGGAGGTGTGACCGAGCTGCTAAGTTAGCAATTAAACTTCACAAATATCATTCGATTGCTTTTTTTTTTTTTTTTTTTTTTTTTTTAAAGGCCAGAACCACGTTACCCCAAGCATAAAAGAAAAAAAAAACAAAAACAAAAACCGAAATGTACACACACCAAGGGAAACGCTTTTGTGAAACACATGAAATAACATAACGTGGTTTGGTATCTAAACACAAGATTTGGATTCTATTTTCCTGTAAAATTCAGACCTCGCTGTTATGGTCTATAGGAGAGGAACTCTTCCGCCAGCTATTTCTTGGAAGGCAGGGAAGGACTATGTGTAAAATGTATCATATCAGATGATAACTAATCTAAAACAGAAAAATCCGGGAAGTAATAGAGATTTGTCCCTTTGGGACCGTTGTTTAGATTATTATTACATTAAGAATTGGAATCAAAGAGAAAAGGGCAAACACTCAGGTAAAAGGTTATTCTGAGCCTCTAACAGCCAGCAAGTGCCAGAAACCTGCACCTCCACCTTATTCTTTAAGGTGTAGCCATATTAGTTGAGGCTGGTTACTGAAATACTTGGTGTAAATTAGGAAATCCTACTTAGATTCCCCCCCCTTGGAAACAAGTAAGCTCCCCCCGTGATGGTGAGAATTCTCTCCTCTGTAGGTATGTGGTACAAATATGTGGTATCTCTAATAGAGATAAAAACAGTGCAAGACCTAGTAGATTTTTCTGAGTGTTAAATGCCTAAATGGAAACATAACAGAAAATATTATTAGCTTTATCTGCCGACACCAGGGACGCAGGTTAAAGTATTTTTCATTTAATTTGACAGTGAATAAAGCACTTAAGGCACTTGATGATTTATTGATCAAATAGAAATCAGGCGCCAGACAACAGCTCCTTATTTAATCCCCATTCACACGATTAAAAGCCAAGTGAACTTTTTTTTTTTACTATTTTCTCAATAAGCTTTATGTTATATAAAGAATAAAAAGAGAACTGTTCTTCTGCCCTATAAATCTTCCCTTTGGCTAATATGAATGACTATGGGGCACGTGAACCTCCATTGAACTGTAAACACTGTTTTAATGGACAGTAATGGCCCTATGATTTTTAGCTATTGTTCCAAAATGACTACCATGTTTATTGCCATCATTAAAAATGAATTAAAGAGTTATGAAACTCCTCAATAATGAGAACTCCGGCCGTTTATAAGCCGTGGCTTTTTTGCAGCTCACGCGGAAGGTTCTGCCTGCCTAGGGTGGGGCGGGATGCGGGGCGCCCAGCCTGGATGCGCCGCTTGGAGGAGCTGGGGCGCGTAGACCCTTTCTCTTGGCAAGACAGGTGAGGGGCTAGAGGACTGAGAAAAAGAAAGAGAAAGAGAGAAAAGGGGAGGCGATAGGGAAGGCAAATCCGGAATGCCCTGCCTGCTCGGACGCTCCCTGCTAGGAGGCACGCGGGTGGGTGGAGGTGGGAGCTCCTGTCTGCTGGAGGGCACGATGTGCCGCCCCCTCTCCCCCACTGGCCGCTTGGGAGCTGCGGCCAGGAGCCAGGACTGCAGGAGGGAGCTGGGGAGTGGAAAGAATAGAACCAGGAGTGTGGGGAGGGGCAGCGAGAGGCGTCCACGCAGCTGTGGCCCGGCAGCTAAGGCGTCCGGGGACAGGGAGGAGCAAGCGCCAGACGGGACGGGAGTGGCTGGGCCGCCGCGCTGCTGTCCCCTAGCCGCGCAGTGGCGCACGTGGCGCCCACCCCACCTCCGCGCGCAACCTCTGCACCGCTGGGGGTCTCGCAGGAAAATGGCTCAGCAAAGTTGCGCGCTGCCAGTGCACTGTTCTCGGAGGGGTCCCTGGCTGGAGCCTGCACGTTTCTCTTTGCATTAGCAAAGCCCAAAGTCATCCAGTTTGCGCTAATCACCACAATTAGTCCTGAATTATCACCGGACTCTGACAGACGTTCCTTGTAACTCTCTTTTATTTCCAACAGCCCTAATCAGCCGTTCTCATTACAAACGCTGATTAAACTGCAAATTATCCAGCAGCGGCCCTGTTCCCGTCTACCAGCAGCTCGTTCAATATCAATTAAGGCCGAGCGGCAAAGCCTGCAGCCTCCCAGAGCTTCCAACTGCCTGATAGTGGCACTTATTAGTTTGGAAAACTAGGAAAATACTAATAATCAACAACCAAGGGGAAAGAGGCGACCAAACAAAAGGAAGGCAGGAACCCCGCCGGAGAGAGGAGCCAGCGCGCCGCCTGCCCGGCCCCCACTCCTCGGCCCCAGGTGCCAGGTCAGCCCGCACTGGGCAGGAGGAGGGGAAGGGGTCCGCTTCGCTGGGAGGGCCCCAGTTCCCAGGGCGGCGAGCAAGGTTGTGCAGGACGGCTCAATGCATTCGCTAAGATATTGTCTGGGGCTCACTGAAAGCACTTTTTGCAAATAATGCGTCGTATTTGGGCATTTAAAATCAAACCAACTTCCAGACCTCCTTCATTGAGTCGTCCTGAAATCTGTTTTCAATAAACTGTTTAAAAAACATTGACCTCGTCCCTTAAATAAAATGGAAGCTGATGACAGTTGATTTTATTTACCTATTCTGTCAAATTAGATTTCCACAGCGGAGCAGTACTCGCACAGCTGCAAAATACAAGCCTTCCTCCCCACCCTCACGTGGACGGAGGTGTGAAAACAATGGCTGCCTTGGTCTGTCTGTTGTTTCTGTCTCTCCTCAGCCCCCTTCTCCTCGGAGGACAGTTGTAGGTTGGAGAAATTGGCCCTCCCGAGTAACTTGGATTTGCTGAGGGATTCAAATGAGATAGGAATCAGCTGCAGAAAGGCCATCCAGGCCCCGCCACTAACCTCTCAGTCCACCGGTCCACCGTCACCTCCTCCATAAAATGGCATGTTTTTTGTTTGTTTTTTACATTCTTTTGGAACTGTCCCTTACTTCCCAAATTTAAAAGCGAGGAAGACCATAACTAACTAAAAGCACAGAAAGAGTTCATGAGACTGTTCTTTTCTATCTAGGATTAGACAAGGCCTGTGTTTGAGGATTTATGCATCATTAATAATGTGTATATGTTTGTTTTACCAAAGGGACAGAAGAGAAAAGCCTTCCTTTTTCCAACCAAAAACTATGTGTTCATGATGGGTCTGATTCTCTGAGAATTCGTGTACCAAGTCCAGTGTCAGATACTGCTTAATATGGCTAAGCCCACTAGATTTAGTCTGTTCAAAAATGAGTATAATTTTTTTCTGAGTATAATTTTTTGGCTCTTTCCTGAACTTGAGTCAGGAAAGTTAAAATTAAAACTTGATAGTTTTAATTACACCTTAGAATTTAAGGTGGGAAAAGCTTTGCTGTTCTTGAAAAGCTGGTTTGCTTCCTTCTTATCAGGTGATTTGTTTTCTTTTTTTTTTTCATTGACTGCCAGGAAGCTCAAGCTAAATCCTACACTTAGCATGATACCTATGTTTGTGATCAAATCACTGTCTCTCTTTCCTTAACTGTAATTCTGCTTTTTGTTGGAAATGACCAGGATACAAACACTTGTCTTCTGAATATTTATTACTCATCTTCATATCATCAAGCCTACTTTGGTAAGTATAGCACTTTCATAGTTGAAAATACTTGGGCTCTTCAGAAAAAGAACCTTTATACAATTTACCACATTTGCCTCAATCTACTTCTGCCAATTCGTTGCCTTCCAAATTATGGGAGAAACTCCTTTGATTTAAAGAACGTTTCTGCTCTTTCTCATCAGGATGCTGGGGATGGCATCTCTTTCTGCTGCACAGTTACAACCACTACCACTGTGCTAGGACTTCAGGGCCTTATGCATAAATTTCTGAGGAAGAATCCTAAGCAAGTCCTCCAGACAGTGATGCATCAATTTACCCCAAACAACCCCTCATGCAATCTACTGAAACCATTATGGTCTTCTACTATGGCTCAAATAGCATTTTATTCTCTGAATCCCTCTACATATTTACATATTTTGTTTACATTTCTTGGAACTTTAGAATTTCTATTCTGAAACTAATTTTCACTTGCCTTTATATGCTTTTACACAGTATCAAGTTATTCTATTTAAAAATACATTATTAGGCCAGCTTGTTGCTTACACCTATAATCCTAGCACTCTGGGAGGCCAAGGTGGATGGATTGCTTGAGCTCAAGAGTTCAAGACCAGCCTGAGAAAGAGTGAGACCTCATCTCTACTTCTCTACTAAAAAATACAAAAACTAGGTGGACGTTGTGGCACACACCTGTAGTCCCAGCTACATGGGAGGCTGAGGCAAGAGGATTGTTAAGCTTAAGAGTTTGAGGTTGCTGTGAGCTATGATGCTACAGCACTCTACCCAGGGCACAAAGTGGGACTCTGTTTCAATAACAAAGAAATAAATAAAAATGCATTATTGAGGATTTGGTATGTGCCAGGCTAAAGTCTTTACATATGTTATCTCGTTCGATCTCTAAACAACCCTGTGATGTAAGTACTATTGTTACTACTGCTATTCACAGATAAAGCTTAGAAAGGAAGTAATAATTCAAAGTTCCATAATTGGAAGACATATGCATTGGAGACCAAGCATGGATTCTGCCTTTCTTGAGTATTTAGCATTCCCAATCTTTGAGAAAGGGACCATACTTTTTGTTTTCTATTTCACATAGTAGAAATTTAGAAAACATAAGTGGAGTGTCTGATTTTAAAGATCTGTATCCCCCCACCCTGCCCATACACACACTAATGCTCTTAAAGAGCATGACTTTGGTGTTTTCTACTCCAAAATCCCAGTGAATATGATCCCTGGATTACTCATCTGCCTCCTAAAAAGGAGAAACATTTTTCCCCCCCTTCTTTTACTTGATCTGATTACTACTAGGAGCTGTCAGTACATGCCTTAGGACAGTGGTTCTCAACCTTCCTAATGCTGCGGACTTTTAATACAGTTCATGTGGGTCATGACCCACAGGTTGAGAACCGCTGCCTTAGGGGGAAACATGCTCCTTGTGTGTCTCTTTCTGAGACAATATCCCAATAATCATATGACAAAGCATCCCTCTAGCTGGCATGGGTAAAACCATTTGAACTGCACTCCCACAGGATTTTGGAATTCAGGGTAGCGCCTGTGGCTCAGTGGGTAGAGTGCTGGCCCCATATACTGAGGGTGGTGGGTTCAAACCCAGCCCCAGCCAAACTGCAGCAACAACAAAAAATAGTCCCGTGTTGTAGTGGGTGCCTATAGCCCCAGCTACTCTGGAGGCTGAGGCAAGAGAATCACCTAAACCCAAGAGTTGGAGGTGGCTGTGAGCTGTGTGGTACGAGGACACTCTATGGAGGGTGATAAAGTGAGGCTCTGTCTGTACCAAAAAAAAAGAATTTTGGAATTCAGCACTCCTAACCCAATAAACTTCTCAGATGAAACTCACACAAAAGAGAAGATTAGGAAAGCTAGCTAGTGACAGCTTTTAAACAAAGGCATGTGTGCTTGAGTTTGTAACTATTAAAAGCTGAAACTATTTCCTTGATTTAGCAATATTGGTAGAGGAGAGTTTTGACCAAATGTCCTAGGACACAGGTCAAAGTCCTAATCTTGATGAGCAAGCCCTTATTTTGGATATTTTTTAAATCTAATTTTATGTCCTGTCATGGAAACCTTGAAAAATTACTTCCCGTCATGACATTTAAAAAATTGCCTTTTATCCCCGAAACTGGAGAATAAAGATGCTTTTAGCAATAAAATATAGTACAGGATAGTGCCCATGTTTAAAAATACTGCTGACAAAGACACATTTGAAAAAAACTAATGTTACTGCCATTGGCAGAGTTGATCCTCCTTGTCTGAACCTTTGGTGTACTGATGCCTAAGAGGCCATTTCTACTTACATGGTACAGTTAGAGGTTATTGTAACCATCTTAGCAATAGACGGGAGCTCAGCTGGAACTGATATGTGTGATCACTGATTGATTACCTGTCTGCTTGATAGTGTGTAGTTGAGTGAACTCGTTTCCTTTACAGGACAGAAAGATTCACAAAGTAGAAAGTGCAGGTCCTTAAATTACATGAAAATTAATGCTAAAGATATAGTGATAAATCTCTATGCATATATATGCACATATTATGGGGATGGGTATATCCAGATTTAAAATAAGAAAAATCACAGCTCTGGCAGTCTATATTCACAATATAGAAAAAAGGACGTCATTATTAGCATTACAGAAAAGAGTATTTCTTACAAGAGAATTAGCCTCAAGCTTTCTTAAAATCCTTATCTCCCTGTTGCATTTGGCATATTCTTTGAACTATAATCATTCTCTTTAAACACAGCTTTCTGGGGGCTCATCTGTTGCATAAAACAAACTGTACTTGTATTTTCTGTTTTCTTGGAATTCTGTTGCTTGAACTCTTATTCAGGAATAAAAATGTCTTATTCATCATCCTATCTCAAGAGTTGTGAAGAGTACCTTTAATAATAAATTTTATAGGGATCTTCTAAAATTAAAAATGAAAAGACCATGTTATCGTGAAGGTGGTTCTGAGTCTCCTAGTTCGTTCTTTGCTGCGTTCACATGTGAATGACTGTCCTGATAGTAGGAGGCAGTTGTATTTTTGTGGGGTTTGTTTGTATTTGCTATTATGTCTCTTGAGAGCAAGGTGAAGCCGAGACTTGAAATGCTACGTGGCTGGCATGCCCTAACTGCTTCTCTTTGTTCTCTGAGGTCAACTGGAGGCTCTGCTTCAGTTATTCTTTCTAGTGTTTGCTGGGTCCATATACTGGTCTTCTTCCCTCCTTATTTCCATGAATAGAAGCCTAGCTCTCATCTATGCCCTCATTAATCTCTGCCATGGGGAGGGGATGCAGCCTGTGACACAGTGCCCAAGATCTTTGCTTATGTCAGAATTCACAGCCATCAGTTTGTCCACCCACAGTAAAGCCACTCATGTAACCTGGCTCCCTGTCAGTGACTATGTGACTCTCAGTGCCTCAATCCTCATTATCATGACATCAGTTGTCACTAATACAATAAACTGGTATTCCCAAGAAGGATGTGTAGATACCCTTGAAGATGTGATGAAAGTTATGGACATACTCCTTATAAAAACACACATATTCACATTCATGGGAAATATTGCAAATGATTTTGGAGGGTACACAGATCCCCTCACCCCCGCAGAGACCTAACCTAAGTTAAAAATCCCTTCCTTAGAGACAAGCCCCTTTAGTCCATGTTCACTCTGAGACACACCATCAGAGTTCTTGTTCCTCCATCACCGATGACCAAAAAGGTAACTGAAGGAAGATCCATTCCCTACAAAAAGCTGATGAAGTCACCATTTGTCTGTGAAGTCAGTTTCTGTCTTTCTCTTATAATCACCAGTGCACACATTAGCACAATAGACACCTTGAGAGCTGGTAAATTTATGCTGTTTTTAATGTTAAAAATCAAAAGGAAATCTTAGGTGTCTTCATTTTTTCCCTCCCTTTCCATCTCTGGCAAATTTGTCACAAATACTGAGAAGATTCAAAGCCCCATAAAAAAAAAAAACCCTGACCTAATCAATCAAGTCAAGCTATCTATTTCAGGTGGATACCCCAAATCATACAAATCTACAGAGAGAAACATACAGATATTTAGGATTTCTGAGGGAAAAAATTTTAATTTTTTTTGTGAGAACTACGCAAAATTCTAAATAGTCCTTCCTTAAGATGCCTGAGCAGCTGTATTTTTCAGACAGTCTGCTGTGTATGTAACTAAAGTGGACTTTTAATTATGGGACATTAACTATGAATTAATATCTTGTTATAACCACAGAGTAGAGAGCATATAAACTGTCATTAGAACTGAAAACATATGTGTGCTCTATGGGATTAATTTAGATTTTTACTGCTCACTTCTTTGGGTTTCAGTCCTTACTTCCACCCCAAACCCCTTTTCTACAGAGCTCAATCCATTTGAAATTTGCCCCATGAGCAGTGGCAGCTGAGATGGTGGTTGGCCATGAGCATGGCATCATCACAGCTTCCAATCAGACTGTTTGAAGAGCTATGCTGTCAACTGCATCTCAATTCCAGATAGGTTCTTCAATAACATCCTAAAAATAGCAACAAAATGAGAATCCCATGTGCTGGGTTTACCTTTCAAGAACCCAAATCTGAAGTCAGAACATTTGGCTCAGTTGTTGACTTTGCTGGATCTTGAATGGCCTGTGAACAAAATAGTGCTTCAGTTTACAAGGACTATGAGTATCTTGATGAAGCAGTTTAAGAATTAAAAGTATCACAAGACACTAACATAGCAATATATTCTAGAGGAATATTACGGACAGAGAGCCCTGACTGTGATTGGGAAACAACTATCTGACCAAAGCAGAATACCTGACAAAGAAAAGAAGAAAATAAAGATGGCAGCCACCAGCAAGGAACATATTTTTCTTATAGATCTATTTTTCTTATAATGAATTGTTCTTATAATTGTATGAAAAATATATGATTATTGATAGACATATACAGAATATACCATCCCAAAGCTAAAGAATATACATTTTTCTTGTCAGCCCATGGAACATACTCCAAAATAGATCACATCCTAGGATACAAATCAAACCTTAGCAAAATTAAAAGAATAGAAATTATACCTTGTCTCTTCTCAGACCAACAAGCAATAAAGGTGGAAGTCAACATCAACAAAAATGTTCCTCCCCACACAAAGTCAGGGAAATTAAACAACCGTATGGTGAATGATAGTTGAGTTCAGGAAGAGATAAAAGCGTAAATTGTTAAATTCCTTAAACATAACAGCAATGAAGACACAGGTTACCAAAACCTGTGGGATACAGAAAAAGCAGTCTTCAGAAGGAAATTTATCACATTAGATGCCTACATTTCAAAAACAGAGAGAGCACATCAACAAACTCATGAACCATCTTATGGAATTGGAAAAAGAAGAACAATCTAATTCCAAACCCAGCAGAAGAAAAGAAGAGATTAATGAAATTGGGGGGGAAAAAAATCATTTAGGAAATGAATGGAAAAAAGTTGTTTTTTAAATAAATAAATAAAATCAATAAACCTTTGACCAGATTAACTGGAAACAGAAAAGTAAAATCTCTAATAACCTCAATCAGAAACAATAAAGGGAAAATCACAATAGCTGTATCTTGTAGAGATACAAGAGATTATCTCTGTGTACTACAAGAAATTCTATGCCCAGAAATTTGACAAGGTGGAGGAAATGGATCAATACCTGGCATACCCTCCACCTAGACTTAACCAAGAAGAAAAATAAATCTTCTAAACAGACCAATTTCAAGCACTGAGATTGAAGAAACAATAAAAACATCTCCCAACAAAAAAAATGCCCTGGTCCAGATGGCTTTATGCCAGAATTCTGTCAAACCTTCAAAGAAGAGCTTATACCCATACTTCTGAAATTATTCAAAAAAACTGAAAAGGAAGGTATCTTCCCCCAACACATTCTATGAAGGAAACATCACCCTGATACCAAAATCAGGAAAAGGCCCAACTAAAAAGGAGAACTTCAGACCAACTTCACTAATGAATATAGATACAAAAATTCTCAATAAAATCCTAGCCAATAGATTATAGCTTCACATTAAAAAAATCATTCATCAGGATCATGAAGGTTTCATCTCAGGAATGTAAAGCTGGTTTATCAGATGTCCATAAATGTAATACAAGAAGCAAAAACAAAGAGCATATGATTCTCTCAATAGATGCAGAAAAAGCATTCAATAAAATTCAGCATCCTTTTCTAATTAGAACACTTAAAAATATAGGCATAGGTGGCACATTTCTGAATCTGATCAAAGCCGTCTACAACAAATCCATAGCTAATAATAGGTCATTTCAAAAGTTTTGTCCGTTTTTATGAGTCTACTTTAAACTGTAATATCTCAGTGAATATTTATTCAATTTAATCAAAATAAGTGCCATTTGAATCAGTGCACTTTTGCCAATGTAACATAAGTCAATTAATTTCGTCGGCATAAAAATTGGGTGCTTGGGATTGGATGAAGTCAACGAAGGCCGTTTTTGCTAGGTCCTG
>CAUYPK010150134.1:0-10610 GCA_963574355.1 Loris lydekkerianus | reverse complement strand
AAAATCTTTGGTGGTTTTGTCTTTAAATTTGTTGAATTCTTGAGACAACTTTTGAATTTCTCCTCATATTTCTAATTCCAACATTTCCTCCATTCTGTTAATCTTGTTTGCGATCCAAATTCTGAATTTGATTTCTGACATCTCGGCCATCTTTTTATGAATGGGATCTTCAGTTACGTCTGCCATATCTTTCCTGGGGGGGGGGGGTAATCTACTCTGGTTATCATGTTACCAGAGTTTTTCTGCTGAATCCACCCCATGATTATTTTACACCGTTTGACTAGATGAGTGGATAAAGAAAAGTTGGGTTCGGGGCTCCAGGAGTAATGATTAACCAACCCTTTGCCCAAAAGCTGGGACTGATATCTGTACCTTTTCCCCTGGAGTTTTGCCAAGAACCTATACAGTGCTATGGCCTGAGAAACTGGGGACCTGCTTGGTGTGGTGGGGCTAAGTGGTTCTGTCTTGTTTTCAGCTGGTCTCTGTCCAACCCTAGTGAATCAGTTACTCTGGGTTGAAGTCTCAGCTGTGGAGTAATACCAGCAGTTAAGTCACCCCACCCCCCAAAGGCAACAATTGGAAAAGGAAAATCAAACATTTCTACAACCACACACCCCGGGTACCACTTGGATAGTCCTTGGACGATTGGACCAGTTCAAGAGGTCCAAATCATTTGTCTCAGTCAGCATTTTTCTCAGGTGGGAGAGTTTAAAAGGTCTCTGGCAACTAGATTGCAGGTGTCTTCTGACAACTCAAATATGACTTGCTCGGGTGCTCCATGAGGTCAGGAGGACCCACCCAGCAAATAGATTCATCTGGGAAGGTTGATGCCTCCTTCCCCACCTTGCACCTCCGTAACACCCAGTCACTGATAACCCCGCAGTGTTGTGACCCAGTTGCCTTCAATGAGCAGATACTCCAGGGGTTTGCACCTGCCTGAATCACAGGGAGATCTATGTCTCCTCAGCCAGTCCTCTGTTCTCTCCTACTATCCAGCAGGGGAAGGTGAGGCCAGACAACCTCTGGTGTTCAATGGAGGTTGGGGCTGTTCACTCAGTTCCAACCCTGCCCCTGATTGATGTTACTGACAGAACAGGACAACTTAGCAGAATTTGTTTCTGTCTCGGCTGAATTCACCTGCAGAAGAGAAACTGTTTTGAGTTCACAGAACTTTCGCCTCAGGCTGTGTCTGTGCTGCTGCCCGGTCTGGGCTATAGTTTGTATTCACAGAATGGTTAGCTGTCAGTTTTGAGTTCGCAGAACCTGTGCCTCAGGCCCTGTCTGTATTGGTGCCTGGTCTCCAGCCTCTGTCTGCCCTCCTTTGTCTGGGTAATGATCCCCTGAGGCCCAGCTGCGTCTTAGGCTCAGTAAAGCGGTCCTCTAGGTAAGACCAACCCTGGGAATCTGCTGGCTCTGTGCTTGTGTTTTCTAGTCCCTGTGCTCCACCCTGGCTGGTACAGCCTCAGGCAAACCCTTTACTCCTGGGGTCTGTGTTTTGGTCCCAGATCTGTTCCACCAATGGCTGCCACCAGAGAAGATGCCCAGACTCCTCTGGTTGCCCAGAGACACAGGGGGTGTGACTCCAGAATATCCAGTGGTGAACCCTACTGTTGCCAAAAAGGGCTGCTGCTCTGTGCGTTGGGGCACCGCTGCTCCTGTATGGTTCCCTCTCAGCCTACTGTCCTCTCCTCACTCCCGTGCCACAGAATCAGCACTGACTAGTAGTAGTCAATGCCCTATCCACACGTCTCAGGAAAATACCCAAGAATCTGGACTTTTGGGGGACAGGCTTCCAGACCTCAGAGTGAGAGTGGAGGGGAGTCCTGGGAGCTCAGAATTGCAGGTAAAGAATATGTACAGTTTTGTACAGTTTTATGCCTGGCAGGAGAGTGCCATGGCATTCTAGTAGGGGAAGTAGGTCCAGTTTTTAGAGGGTCTCTCTTATGGGATATAATAGGAGGACTTTTGAATTCTGCTCATTTGTTTATGGGGTACTCCGAGCTGTTTTCATGGGGGAGGGGACTCCCGTCCACTTGGTGATGGACTATTTACCTTTCGTTTGTATCCTTGGAGTCACAGCTCACCTCAGCAGGATTGATGTGAATTCTTTAATCTTCTCTCTTGGTTGAGCTCTAATCCACCAGGTTACTTGCTAAATTTTTGTCTTTTAACTCTCCTTCTGGACAGGAGCCTCTGTGGAAAGCTGGCTTTAGTCAGCCATCTTGCCTCTGCCCCAGACTGAAAATATTTGAAAAGCATGTATTTTACAAAGCATCTGTATCCAGAATATTTAAAGATATTTTGGAAGTTAAAAACAAGATTATGAAGGACACAATAAATATTATGTTATAATTATATAATAAATATAAGTAAGTTAAAAATAAGATTATAAAGGTTGAAATAAATATAAATATGTAAATATATTTATAAGGTATTATAAATAATACTTTATCCAGAAAGACAGGTGAATGGCAAGTAAGTATATAAAATGTTATAATAGATATCATTTGTAATTAAGGAATTGAACATTGAAACTGCAATGAGATATAGATGTACATCCATTATAAAAGGTTAAATTTAATTGCCAAAACAAAAAAATCCTGACAGTGTCAAAAGTTGGCAAAGATGGGGAACAACCAAAAGACATATTTCTGCTGAAATTCAAAAGAATACAATCATTTTCAAAAATATTTGGTAGTATCTTATAAAGATAAAATATGATTCCCATTTGACTCAGCCATCTCATTTCTAAGTCTTTACCTGAGAAATGTAAATATATGTCACAAAATACATGTGCTTTTTTGTGAAGTTGACACATGTAAAAGAAGGCTTATAGTATCTGTGTTCATAATGGCTTCAAAACATGAATAGCTCACATTCTCATGAATTGATATGTACATGAAAGGTCTATGGTATAATATATATTCATATAATGGAAAAATGGTGGACATCAGAAACTTGGGAAGGTGAGGGATAGGGAGGGTGGAAGATGAAAAATTATTTAATGGATGCAATGTACATTATTCAGACAATGGTACCCTAAAAGCTCTTGTTGACCTCTACACAATCTGTGCATGTACATTGCACTTGTGCCCTAGAAATTTATATAAATAAAGAATAATAAAAAAGAATGAGCTACTAATTTATGCCACAACATGAATGGGCTTTAAACCAGATATGCTAGATGAAAGAAGACAGACAGAGCAGGCTGGGTCTTGCATGATTCCATTTATATGAAAAATGAAACACTAGCAATAATAGAAGGTAGAGCTATGTTTATCAGGGCAGGATTTTGGCAAAAGATATTACAAATTAGTGTCAGGATTTTTTTGATATAATTGGTATAGAGGCAGGAGGAGGGGCACAGAAATGTTTAATACCACTATTGTGTTGGTGGTTAAATTGGTATTTATTTGGTAAAACTATTCAACTCTACATTTAAGTCTGCTGATTTCTATTATATGTAGGTGAACCCTAAAAGCTAATTAAAATAGATTGAAGAGAGATGGATAAAAAATATATATCCTAACACAACTATAGTCTCTCAAGTCTGTTTTCTTTTTCTTTTTCTCTGTTTAGTGAGTATATAAGGGGCTAAATTTTCCTTCTTCCTTATCAATGCCTATTCACTATAGAATAGACTGCTTCCTACATTTTTATCTATTTAATTTTATTTTTGTTTTGAGACAAAGTCTCAAACTGTTGCCCTGGGTAGAGTGCTGTGGTGTCTTAGCTCACAGCAACCTCCAACTCTGGGGCTCAAGTGCCCATCTTGCCTCAGTTTTCCATTTTTATTAGAGATGGGGTCTCACATTTGCTCAGGCTGGTCTTGAACTCATGAGCTCAAGCAATCCATCTGCTTCAGCCTTCCAGAGTGCTAGGATCACAGGCGTGAGCCCCACCACACCTGGCTGCTTTTAAAATTTTAAAGTGGATTATTGCATTTTATATTCTATAATCATCTGCTAGCTTGGGATATTTCTTACAATTGCCTTCAAAAATAGGCTAAGCATTATTTTTCTGAACATATATAAAGAATCAAAACATTTTAAAACATGAATATATAGTGATTTTGATATCAGTAGAAACACAAACATCTGTATAATATGGTTTATTGCCATAATTTGACTGCGGGGTTGCACCTCACTTCTATCAGGAAAAAATAAATGATGTGAAGAGTTTTAGTCAATGTGTTACTGCTACCCAAATAGTCCCCTCATATCAAGAGCAAGTCATTCTAAAATAGTTGAACACACCACCAAAGATATATATATATATATATATATATATATTTTTTTTTTTTTTTTTCCAGGAGAATGTAAGGTTAAATATCACAGATAGAAGCGATCACATTTGAGATAGTAATCAAAAAAAGTTGGCTTTATTATATAAACATGTTTTAGAGGCTCACTCAAGTAAAATATAGTATCACATATAAATCCTTTAAGGAATATCAAAATCCAAATGTGAACCTTGAAATTGTAGTTTAGCTTTTGGCCAGAAATATACTTTGTAGCCTATAAAAAATGCAAAGCATTTTCTCCCTATTCTGAAATAACAAACTTTGTAGAATCATCTGACACTACTAAAGATGTCCAAGAAGCAAACATTGCCTCTAACATGTTTATAAAGAAGACATTAAAAATTGCAGTAGAGAATCTTGGACACAAGGTGGAAATGATGCTAAGAGCCATGGTTAGAATCTACTTCTGTAAACAGTAAAGAGCAGATTATCTGATCCCGACTATGTCTTATTTTGATGTGTATGAAGGTGGGAGGATTAATTGGTCCTGCAGGGCCCCTTGACAGGGCAGCCTTACCCGTGAAGCACAGTAGACACAATGACAAAGGTCCGTGGTGCTTTTAGAAACCCATGAAAATATTTTCATTTCTTTTTAAAATCAAAATAAATCAAGCTGGACTGTAGCTGTCTTTATACCAACACAGTCTTAAATATACTTTTATTTGTTAATCATCTGGTCCTAAATTGATGTTCAACATTTGAAGAAAGTTCATGGATCAGTGAGCATTAGTACACATCACAAATGGAGAATTTGTGATAATACTGGATGATCTCAAGGGGCCTACTTTTCACATGCATGCCAGCCACTGAGTGAATGGTAAGCAGACATGGGAGGGGAAAGAGTGGTAAGAATTAGACTCCTAATAACTGAAACTGAGTTGCTTGATACCCTTGTTATACATGCCAGAAACTGACAATCTCAGCCGTTCTCTTTGTACTTGACTACATTTTTTGAAACATGAATCGAAAATAAATGTTCATTAATGGACCGCTCTTCTCAGTAGTAGAAAAGAATCTTACTAAGGCTGTAAATTATGATTATTTATCCCATCATGGTTTGTTTTGCTCTGTTCTGTCTGAGAAATGCATCACATGATGATCTTTATGTTCAGACACTCTTACAAGGCTTCCCACTGTGCAGTTCTTAGCTCCTCATCCCACACTGAAACCCAGCCTGTGTGAAGCTAAGATATTATTTTTTCACTATTATGCATAATAAGAATTACAATTTGTTTGTCTGTGATTAATTACTGCCTCTCCCAAGAGACACAATGCTGAGTGTTTTCATATGCTAATATATGCCAAGCTGCTGGTGCTAACTCAGTTCTATAATTCTAAAACTCACCTTAAATGAAGAATATCACTGTTTATTGCCAGAGTTGTCATTCCCCGGGAGATGAAATAAATATTTAAGAAATGTTTCAATGATAGAGCTGCTTTATAGCTGACAGATCATTCCTTGTTATCAAAAGGCAAATATATGTCAGTGTGTGCATTACTTAAGACTTATGAGATAATTGCTTCCATTTGCCTGACAATCTGATAATGTCATTTGCACAATCATGAATGGTGTCAACACTGAATGAATGTTCTTGAATGATACTAAAGGTGTGAAGCGCAGTTGGGAAAAAAAGGGCTGCTATTGAAATGCCTTCTGTCAGATTAAATCCTCGTTAATTACTTACCTCTTTATAAGTCTGTGTCCTTGACTCAAGTTCTATCCTGGATTTGTCACCAAAACTGAAAACAGACCGGACCCAAGTGATCTAAGAAAGATGAAGCTTTCCAATCATTGCTTTAAGTTCAAAATCATATCAATTGACATATTCAGGAAAGACCACATAATGGACATATATTTGCTTATAACAATCTGTGTGAAGTTTATGGGAGAAATATATATTTTGGAATCAGACTTTTCTCATCTCAAGCCCCAGCAAGTCTCATGACATTGGATAAGTTTTAATATTGTTGCTTTTTTACTTCTTCAATTATACTTTTCTTATTTGTTTAAATGGTTATAATTCTGCCTATTGGTGAAGAAGTGTTTGGAGACTAAATGTGCTAATAAATGAAAAATTATTATTGCAATTGGCTCAAGTTAAATACTTAGAATAATTTAATGATTGTTACTAATGCAACTTCCTGTGTATTTAATCAAGTTCTTAACTTTTCTAAGCCTTAATTTATTTATCTATATAACACATCCCAGAATTTACCTTTACCAAAAAGGTAAATTGCTTGAAGTGTTGTGATCATCATGTGAGAAACATAAAAATTTTAACTGGACGTATAGCACAAAGATGTCTTTAGAAAAAAAAAATTATTTTCTGGAATCAACAAGTAAAATAGAAAAATATTATATGTTCTTTTAATATGCCAGCATTGACAAGCTTCAAAATTAACTGCAGTATATTTCTCTTTCATTATTCACCTGAGCTGGTGCTAGCAGCAGATTCTGCCTGGAGTAATTGTTCAGATCAGTGGTCTATGGCCAAGGACAGAAGAAATGAGACTTTTAATTAATACAGAGTAGAAACCAGAGAGACATAATAGTTGGGGCATCTGCTGACCTATAAATCTCTGAACAGAAATGACCCTTTGTTCAATTGCAGTTCAATATTTGAAAATTATAAGATGCAACATGAAGTTTATCTCGAATAAAGAGTTTTTATTTAACTTAAAATGTAAACCTACAGTGCATGAATGCATGTCCGATTGAAGTTTATTATCACAGAAGAAAAAAAGAGGCTTAACATAGTCTATTAAATACATGCATTCATCACCACAAACGTCTACTAAAATGATGGTAGATGACTTTTTTTTTATTATTAATTAAAACACTGAAGTACTAGAAGACTAAGAAAAGATACACATAAGAACAGTCAGCACATATTCAGAAGATTTCTAGCAGTTAAATCATTGCTGATTCTCACAATAGAAGTTAGGGAATCAGAAATAAAAAGTGTAATATCCTAAGACAAAAAAGCAGATTCACTCAGAATGATCTCAGTGAGGCTCAGAAATGGGAAACAGAAACATTCGATGGTCTTTAGACTTTTACCTCCACTATCCCTCCACAACTCATGCAGGCCATTTTTCTTCCAGGAAAAACTAAATCAGAGACAATTTTAATGTAGAGACACCCAACACAGCAGATTTGAGACAGACATAATTGTAACTGGAAGGAATGCTAAATGTGTATCTACTCACTGAAATATAAAAGTCATCTTACTCAGACTCTTTCTCTGCTGGGTAGTCCCCAGGATCCTGGGAACCATATGCATAAGAGGCTATTTTGGTGATGTAGAGTCCCCCCTCCCCTTTTGAGTACACTTCCAAGAAAAATATTTAAATTTTATACCTTTACCCTCCAATGAGTTCTACTAATTGACAAGTCTAATTATTGAAGCAGAGCTCTCCAGAACACATTTAGTGATTTTTAAATATGAACAGTATTTATCTAAGTATGACTAGACATTCTGTATTATAAACCTAGAATGCAAAACAAATGAATGGGGAAGGAAAGAAGTTGGAAAAAATAAACAGTTTTTGGAGAAGAAAATCAAAGCCTCATATCAATAGCAACATGTAATATTTTTAGAGGAAGTAAAAAAGATGTTTCAATCAAGAGAAAAGATGAAGGTGCTATATAAAAGAAATAGAAAATAACAAAAGTTCTTGGAAATTAAAAATCTGATATCTTAAATTAATTTTAAAAACCTCCAAAGCTGTATGTGTGTGGGATAATGATGTCAAGGAAATCACTGGGGAAGTAGCACAAAATATTCAAGGAAGTATGCATTAAGAATTGTACATAAAGATCTTTGTTATGGTGCGTTTTACAATACAAGGTATACAAACAATTCAAATGGTTGAATATATTTTAGAGTCACACACACACAAACATTTTATGGGGGGTCACGGCATGTCCAAGTGCTATGTTACAAACACTATTAGACACATATGCAAATATTTTCTAATGGCTTGTCTTTCATATAGAAGAACTGAAAAGTCTGACAAATACAGCTGTCAACAACAGTTTCCACTGGAAACCATTTTAGGTTATGAGGTAAGGAAATACCGTTTTTGTTGTCGTTTGTTTTGTTTTGTTTTTCTGTCTTTTGAGTCTCCCTCTGTTGCCTGGGCTATAGTGCCGTGGCTTACAACAAGCTCAAACACTTGGGCCCAGGTGATTCTCCTCTCTCGGCCTCAGAGTAGTTAGGACTTAGGTGCCTGCCACAATCCCTGGCTAATTTTTTCTGATTTTAATAGAGACAGGGTCTTGCTCTTGCTAAAGCTGATATGGAATTACCGAGTTCAAAGGATCTTCTCTTCTCAACACCCCAGAGACTTTTAACTTGTCATCATTTTCTAAATTGTATATAATTGATATATATCGCCACTATTTTGAACAATGTGATTTAAAAAATAGCAATAAAATTATTTTTGAGGTTCTTCATACCACATATTGATTGTGTTAAATGAATTTCTTCTCTTTGTTTAAATAGGGAGTACAACTACTTCATCTATTATTTTTAACCACAACATTTATTGAGCACTTCTTGTATGCCAGATGTTGTGTTAGGTACTGAGTGTACAGTGGTCACCAGAGAAGCCAGTCTTTGCTATTATGGAATTTACATTCTTAAAAAGAAGATAATTAAGGAACAAAAAGTACATAACGTCAGACAAAATTATGGTTTATAAAAGGTGTCTTGAGGAAAAACATAGGTTGATAACAAAGAATATCAATTGGGTGGTTAGGAAAGCCCTCTCAAAAAAAGTTGACTTTTGACCTGAGAAATTAGATTATAAAGCCAAATAAAATAAATGCTAGGAAGGAAAAGGACAAGCAGGCATTGATCTTCAAAGAAAAGTCTCAGTATATCCAGAAACTAAAAGAAGGTAAAAACATAATTAGCCAAGGGAAGAGAGGCATGTGATAATCTTGGAGAAATTGGGAGTGGTTGCAGTAAGAATTTTGAATTGTAGATCAATGGGGTCCTTTGATTTTAGGCGGGGTTTAATATGATCCATTTTATAATATGATTATGATTGTCCAGAGAGGAATAAAATAAGAAGATATGAGAATAAAAATAGGAAATATTGGGATTCTACTCCCTTACCCCCATGTAAACAGGATGGCATGATGGATTCTAGCTATACCTCCCAGGCCAGGGGTTTCAGTTTATTTCCTGGAGGAATGAAGCAAATAACCTCTAGCTCACCACCAATGTTGGAAATGATGTTAAGCAGCACAGCTATATAAGAACAGTTTTGAGACAGACTGTGTTATGGTCCATTATTTTACTTCCAAGAAACATAATCGACAATGTCTTTTCTGATTTATCCCTGCAAATTTCAACTTGCTTATCATTGTTGCTGAGAGGGCTTCATTTGTTTCTATCCATGCAGATTTTGTGTTTTTTGATTTTTGTGTATCTCAAAACTTTTGTAATGACCCACATATAGGCTAAGAGAAAAAATGTGGATGGAAAGAACATTGGTTTCACTTTCTCATCCAAGCTAATATTTTAATTACATTATTATTTTATACCATGAGAAAGCAGCCCAACCTATACACCATTTAGGGTACTCTGTTATAATAGATTTTTGAAGGCACTATGCTAGGTAGTAAGACCTCTTGAATCAGATTTGCTTAAGCTAATGCCCTTGGATCCTACATTTTAACATACACACCACACACACTCTCTAGGTAGTTTTCTATGTAGGCAGATACCACTGCCTACATAGAAAGAGTGGAAGGAACCCCTCTTCCAGGCCATATAGCAAGCTGTCCTGACACGCATCACTCATGGGCCTTTGATTTTTTTTTAAAGTTCCAAACATAAAAGACCTCAAAACAACCAATGGCATATTTAAAAAGTAAAATAGAATTTTAGAATTCAAGCTTATTCAGAGTTAATTTAGATAATGATCTACAGTATAAAATAAGTTTCCATATCCAAATGGCAATTCAAATCCCTAAGAACAAATGTGACTCCTTTTGAGATTTGCCTATCTGATTATTAATGAAAATTCAGAAACTTCTTTCAGAAACTTCTTTCAAGTTTGTAAAAGAAACAAATGTAGATCGTGACACTTTAAAAATCAAATTATTTATATTGTGTTTAATAATATGTCCTGCATTTTTTTAATGTCTAATTAGTAAGAGTTTGCTTTGATGGCTATTCAAGTAGATTAAGCACTACTTCCATGTAAAGCATTAAGGAATACAAAGAGGCTGTTGAAGCCCTCAGAATGGGAGAAGAATTTGCAGGTTATGTCTCTGACGAAGGTTTAATAA
>CAUYPK010150132.1:0-11854 GCA_963574355.1 Loris lydekkerianus | reverse complement strand
GTGGGGTGTGCAGGACTGGGGGCACAGTCAGTCCAGAACTCCACAGCTGACCGCTCCCCATAATGGCCTCTCCCTTCACCAATACCCCAACACTCCGCCCCTCACAGTGACCCCCTGCACTGATGCCCTCCCCACACTGACCCCTGCCACTGACTCCCCACACTGATGCCCTCCACACCCTGACCCCACACACTGACGCCCTCCCCATCCTGACCCCCTGCACTGACCCCCCACACTGACGCCCTTCCCACCCTGACCCCCTGCACTGAACCCCTCCCCACACTGACCCCTCCTTACATTGACTGAACTCTCACAGATGGGCTGAGCCCCACACGTGTGTTAGTGCAGCAGCCTCCTTCTTTATGGTGACCACCTCCGTGTGCGGACCAGCCTCTTAGACTCCCTCGGTGGTCACCATACAGGGGATCCCCACTGTATTTGGGATCACAAATCCCTGCAGATAAAGTGGAGGAAGCTGTGGCTGAGGAGGACGTGCGTGTCACTTCCCGGGCCCTGCTCGTTGTGTCCCCGCTCCCCCCCTTCCCAAGCCCAAGTGCCAACTTCCTCCATGTCTACACAGACCAAAAAGGGAGTGAGGCGTCCCTGGTTCTCAGGCTCAGCAGGACAGCCAGCCTTGGCTTCAGGGATGGGCACAGCCTGAAGGAAGGCCTGCCAAGTCCTCCCAGGGCCGGGACCATGGCCATCTGACTTTAGGATCGTTCCTTTTTAAGCACCAAAGGAGGCAAGAAAAGCTTCACTTTCTCTGCTGCACCCTTTTAGCAAAAGCATTTGTTCTGTAAAATTAGAATCCAGTCAAAAGGCTGCACTTAAGGATCTAGAAAGTCATAGGTCCCCCACCCAGGTAGGGGGTGGAAGTGAGAGGAAACCACCTAGATCCGACCTGCTGAGGGTCTGAGGGAAGAAAGAGCAGCAGGAGACGGGGTGGGAACTAGAGGCAACCTCTGCGCAGGGTGGGATCCAGAAGCTGAGGGAGGAGCCAACAGCAGAGCTCCGCCCTCCTGACATGGAGCCCCCTGGCTCCCCCAGGGGCCCACCCACTGACACCTACCACCTGGTCCAACTTCTAGTGGGAATGACAAAATTTCGCAGGTATGACCTGGGCACCGGCAGGTCTGCCACTTGTTTTCAGGGACAAAGTCTTGCCCAGGTGACATTTAGCACCAGAAAGTGACATGGACCCCGGCCAGGTGCCATGCTGTCTACCTCACGACACAGACCACATCCAGGTGCCACGCTCTCTACCTCACGACACAGACCATGTCCAGGTGCCACGCTGTCTACCTCATGACACAGACCATGTCCAGGTGCCACGCTGTCTACCTCATGACACAGACCACGTCTGGGTGCCACGCTGTCTACCTCATGACACAGACCACGTCCAGGTGCCACGCTGTCTACCTCATGACACAGACCACGTCCAGGTGCCACGCTGTCTACCTTGCGACACACACCACGTCCAGGTGCTGTGCTGTCTAACTGTTGACACAGACCATGTGCTGTCTACTTCACGACACACACGGCGTCCAGGTTCTGTGCTGTCTAGCTGTTGACACACACTGCGTCCAGGTGCCTTGCTGTCTACCTCGCAATGTGACCCCATCCAGGTTTTGTGCTGTCTAGCTGTTGACACACGTCCAGGTGCCGTCTACCTTGTGACATGGACCCGTCCATGTGCCAGGCTGTCTACCTCGAGACATGACCCATCCAGGTGCCATGCTGTCTACCTCGCCCGGCCTGCTCACTCTGCCTTCACAGTCCCTCCAGGTCCACTTGGGAGAGGGCCCAGGGGCTGGTCTGACTGCTCAGCTGCACTCTGGCTCGGGTCCCTCCTAACTCCAGGAAGGTGTGTTTGTCTAATTCCCTGAACTCCTTCTCTGAAGAGTGCCTTTTCCCAGTTTTTACAGAGGCTTAGTTGGGCTTGCAGCACCCCCGGGAAGACAGCTCGATTCCATCAGTGGGTCACTGTGGCTCTCATGGGGCCGGGTGGCCTTTCAGTCTTCAGAGGACACGGCACGATGACCATCCACTACTCTGAAAAAGGAGCTTTTCCAAGGACCAACATTTCTCCTGTAGAGCCCTTCGCAGTTGGAGGTGTGTGAAGTGACAAATGCCATGGAAGCCTATCAGAGTGAGTTCCTTGAAGGGGACAGACCCTGGGCCTGAGCGTGAGCCAGTCCATGATAGCCACGGCCACAGCCCTGTATGTCCTCACTGAGCCGCTCCAGGGGCTCACAGTGCCCAGGGCTCTGCTTATGTGTGACAGTCGTATGTTGTTGGGAATCAATTCAGACAAAAAGTGAAGGAACTGGGAGCTGCACTTGTCTTCCAGGGGACGTGTCTGAGTAAGGGGACAAGCACCCTAATTCTTAGGTCAGGTCGGCCCTCTGTGTCTGTGACCTCGAGGTCTCCCCCTCATCCACAGTCACACAGATGCTCCAAACTGCCACCCACTGCCAGTTGCTTCAGGCCTCAGCTGTAACCACGCGTGGGTCCCATTCTTGTCACCATCTTTGCTGGGTGCGGACAGCACAGGGGAGTCGAGGCAGAGGCATGCTGTGTTCCGGGCTGCCAGTAACCCTCCTTCCAGGAGGCTGTTTCTCCAGAGGAAGACAAGTCACTCCCTACATGTGCTTTGTCCTGTGGGGGCTGAACAGTGCACAGCAACCAGGGCATAGCTACTGCTGTCTGCCAGCGAGGGAGGCTGAGCAGGGGTCTGCTGAGTTTGTCCCACCTGGGCCACAGGGCTGGGGTGTGGGAGGTGGCGGTGTGCACAGGCCACAGGGTCTGTAGGGCGGTACCTGCCCAACAGCCAGAGTGTGATACGCACTGGTGCTGTAGTCAGCATGGCGTGGGCCGTCTGTGTGTGTGCCAGTGTCTGTGTGTGGGCATGTGTGCGCAGGTGTGACTTAGGGGGCAGACACGTCAACTCCAGCTAGCTGGGCTGGGTGTGCAGGTGTGACTTAGGGCAGACATATCAACTCCAGCTAGCTGGGCTGGGCCAGCCTTCGCTGTCATCTGGACGGTGGTGGGGTCCGTGCTCATCTGTGGTCTGCGACTCTCCGGACGCGCTGGCCTTCTGGTCTCCCAGTGCTCCCTGGCCTTCCCTGCTCACTATGGCTGCCGCCCCTTTGCAGGTACTTCTGTGCCTGAGATGTCCCCATGGCCACCTTGCTCTGCACAGGCCACACCCACTTCCTGGAAGCCTTTTCCATGCCCCTACAGAGGCTGAGGGCCACCCTCTGTCCCCAAGGCTGCCCATTTCTGTTCCTATCCCATCCCTTCCCGCCTGATCCCTGGACGCCCTTTGAGGGGCGACGCCCAGCAGGTGCACAGAGAGCAGAGTGAGCAGCCGTGAGCAGCCTAGGACTGAACACCAGGCTTAGAGCTGCCTCCTGAACAGTCCACACTCACCAGACCCTCTGCCAGCTGCAGGGTAAGCACCCAGCTTTCAGAGGGTGCTGAGCAAAAATGAGGTCAGTAGAGACAAAAGAGAGTAGCCAGCCTGACACCCTCCCTTGAACCTGACATTTATTCACTCATCTGGATAAGACAAATAACTAATCTCTAATCAACACATTGTGAACTGCAGAGATCTTAGTTCTCAGGAAAAGTGAAAGTTTGTCATTATTTTATGCACCCCATGCATTGACAAAAAACAAGGCATTAGCTTAGCAAAGAAAATGAGAAACACCTTGTCTCACGCCTCTCCTTGGCCCCGGGATTCCCAGACATGGCCACCAACACGTGCCCGGCACAGTCGGCCAGTGCGTTCTCTTACCCCAGGCACAGTGAGGTGATGGTCATGTCTCATGGGAACAAACCAGGTCTCAGGCTGTCCTGGCCTGAGACGTACAGTTGCATTTTGAAGACAACCTCGTGTCTCCTGAGCAGCACAACATCCCTCCAGGTCTGCGACTGAGGATGAGACTCCCAGCAAAGCTTGAGGGAGCAGATGACGTTCAGACAACCTGCCCGCCCAGCGTGACAAGAATCACACTGCATGCCCAGTTCAGCAGAGCTCCGCGTGACACTGCAGCCATACCTTCCCTCAGAAAAGTTTGGCTATAGGTACATTTTTGATAACTATGTTGCCTAAAAACCTGTTTTTCTGCTCCCCAGGATGACCTTAGGGGTCATGTTTTGAGAACAAGGTGTGAGGACCCACCTTCCAGCTTCTCTGCTTGGCTAGCCTGGAGGAGGCCGTCACCTCTGTGTTGGCCTGGGGCCTGCGCCTGGGGCAGGAGGAGGAGAGGAGAGAGCATCCCTACCTTGTGCAGCTCCACGGGGGTTGGGGACACGACCTCCTTCATGTCTTGTTTCACTTTCCGCAGGGGCACAGACTTCCTGCCCACTTCGGAGGGCAGGGTGTTGCTCCGAGCAGTCTGGCTGTAGTGTGGCCGTGCGCTGCCCCGTTCCTGGAAGCTGGCCTGCCGCCCCAGCTGGCTGCGGGCTGTCGGAGCCTCGCGATTCAAGCTCAGTGTGCTCCCCGACATGATAGTTGCCTGTGGCATCGACAATTTTCAGAAACAGTTAAGCTATGGCCAAGGAGGGGGTGAGCTGCCCAGCACTAGGGCCATTCCTCCTCCTGCCCAGTCAAGATTTGTCTCTTCAGGGCAGAGCCAAAGGCTAGAGAATGGACTGCAGGCTGGACCAGCACGTCTGGAGAAGGCTTTGCAATTTACAATGAGGAGCTCAAATCCAATTTAAGTTCTTACGCCACTCAGTTTATTTAATCACATACCACCCCTGGCAGTTTGGAGGCAAATTGAAAAGCTGTGACAGTTGCTTATTGCAAATCCCATTTTAAGCACTAACTTTCCAGTGAGTGGCCCTAACAGATGGGGTGAACAGGCTGCCTGCAACTCATCTCTCTCCCAAGGAGCCAGCCATCACCAGACACAAAGGCAGGAAGGGGCTCTCCTCGGGATTCCCGCCAGCACTGTGTGCTGTCTTTCCTCTGGCCTAGGGGCCTGTGGACCAGTGAGGCCCCCATCTCAGTACAGATCAGCGTTCCCACAAAAGGGCCTTTGTGTAAGGTCCTCAAAGGGATGAAGAAATTAACGATTTATGCTATTGAGTTCAACCCTTTACTCAAAAGCTCTGAGATTGGGGTGGGATTTCACCAGCGAACTGTTGGTCTGTTCAGCTTCGGACGTGTTCCCTGCGTAACTCACAAGCAATGGCAAGATCAGCTCCTAATGACGACCCTTGGAACTGAAGCGCAAAAGGGCTTGAAACCAGCATCACATCGGGGCTGCTGGTTCTCAACATCACTAGATGCTGTGTTCTGAACATAGGCCCATGACCAGCTCTGCATTCCAAGATGTGATGGGGTATGAGGGTAAATTAGCACTGGGGAATCTGCTTGAAACCATGGGGACAGGCACCCATGTGCCATGTGAGTGGCTGCAGTGAGACGTGGCTGTGTGTGGTGTCAGCACCAGGACAGACGCTTTGCTTAACCTGCTGAGAGCTCTCAACGCGTTCCCTCAGTTAAGCCTCACAGTGAGTCCCTGAGGTGGCTAAGGTGATGGGTAAGTTGAGGGCACTTTCCTGAACTACAGATAGGGAGGGAGTCCTGCCAGGTGAGGAGTGTTTTCCTTTTTTTGTCTAAGATTCCAGAATTTTAAGATTCACCTGGTGTTCAGCTGTATACACACCACTGGCAAGCTCTTTTGAGTGGCAGCCACGTATTGGCACACATATACTCTAATAACACGCACCCCTCATAACCCTGCTGAAAAAGGAACAAAACGAAGAAACTTACAGTATCTTGACTAGATCAGTTATCTATCTCATTGATAATTGTGAAAAAGAAAATCATAACTGTAAAAAAATTGGCTGATCTTTAGACATTAACATACGCTAAATCTCAGGTGAGGTTCCACTCTTTTTTAAACATTCCACTCTTTTTGAAAGTTGTATAAAAAGGAATCAATTGCTAACATCTTAATGAATTTAAAATTCATAGGATTAACCGTGTCCAGGTCCTTTAACTGTACTCTGAAGCTGAAATTCATGTGAAATATGAATACTTATGTGAGTATTGTGGGTAGAATACGATTTAACACTTAAGCAACCCTACATGGTAGATACTAAAATCATTATATCTCCCACTCAGCTAAGAAAGGGGGTGCCTGGGTGGCTGCCGTTGAGTCTGGGACTGGAGCGGACAGTCTGACCAGAACCCGGGCTCCTGGCCACTGGGCTGCCTTGCTTCCCAGTCAAGGTTTCAGGGTGAACTACATACATAAAACTTCCTTTTATTAGGTAAAGAAAATCTAATATGTCAACAACTATGACTTATCCATACCACGGCTTGTTTCAGATAGTTACCTTTCTTAAGTTTATTGGAACCTTTTGTACTAGTGCCATTGGTACCGTGGTCCCCTGTCTTAGGCACCTGACCACGTGTGTCGTTCCGTCTAACCTGCTGGGACTGACGTCTTCTGGCAGTGGGACAATCCATCTACTATTTTCTTCTATTTGGACTAGTTATTTGCTTTGTTTGTTACACTTCTTTTCTATTTTATAAAATATTAATTTTTTTATATTCATTTTCCATGGAATAGCAAGAAGCACATTGGAAGTAAAACACCTAATCACTCCACCCAGGAGACAGAAGTTTTCCTATGACGAGTTTGTCTCAGCTGTCAGAGAAGAAATTACAGGTGATTTAGAAGAAGTTCTCGGGGAAGAATGTGACAGTACCAATAGCTCTTGAGCTCAAGTTTTCAAAATATGGCCTGACAGCTCCATTTAAAGTGAGCTGCAAGTAGGAAGGAATAAAAACTAAAACACGAGTGGAAAAACTGAAATTAAAAAACTAAGAAATAATTACTTTAAATTGCTTAGGATTTGTTTTGGCTTCAAGAGTATGTATTGCCCATTTTTGGTTGCCCCAATTCGTAATTATAAGTTCCTTCTGACAACTTGGAGTTTTCTGACATTTATTCATCTTAATGAATTTAAAATTTATAGGATTATCCACGTCCAGGTCCTTTAACCGTGCTCTGAAGCTGAAATTCATGCCAGGTGATATGATGACGTTTACAAATTCACACTAGTATTTTTCTTTATAAATTATTTGTTTTTTTTTTTTTTTTTTTTTTTTGTTGTTGTTGAGACAGGGTCCCACCCTATGCCCCTAAGCAGAGTGCAGTGGGCGTGGTAGCTCACCACAACCTCAGACTGGGCTGCGGGCACCCTGCTGCCTCAGCCTCCGGAAGCCGCTGGGATTACAGGCACTCGCCCCGCCCGGCTGGGTTTTTCCATTTTTTTCATGAGTCAGGGTCTCACTGTCGCTCAGGCAAGTCTCGAACTCCCGAGCTCAAGCAATTCTCCCTCCTCAGCCTCCCACAGTGCTGGGATTACAGGCGTGAGCCACCGCACCCGGCAATTATATCTTTTTATATTAAACAAAAAGTTAATGCACTGATCATTTATCAAAAAATGGCAAGAATACTAATAGTTAATTTTTACTGAATACTTTATTACTCTATTGAACATTTGTTAACTGCCACTTAAGCATTAGCTCATTATGATCCCTAGGTTTTACGGAAATATCTAGCAAGAAAGGTTAAAAACTTGTCCAAAAACTTGTTCAAATTTTTCTCTTTTGTTAAAGCTATACATTTTCCATTGCTAAAGCTGAACCTAAGCTATTGCTAGCAATAGGGAAAATGATTAGTAAATTAATTTTCCTTTTCATTTTAACTGTAATAATTTTTCACTTTAGCTAAGCTTTTACCTTTATTAGTGTTACACTGTGATTTAACTTTTAATTCTGGATGTAAACTTCATAGGCGGGAATCTAGCTCTAGCAATATTTTTTGCATAATTTTGCATAATTTTGCAATTCCAGTCAAGGGCATGGAGTTCATTTAAATTAAAAAGTTAATATTCTTTGTGATAAAAGCATAATTATGAATTTCCTAATCATTCTTCCTAGTTGAGGATTTTAATTTCTCTTTGGCTTATAAATTCACCTGTTTCCTTTCTGCATTTCAGGGGCTACACCTGCCTGCCTCGAGCTCTGTCAGAGCAAAAGTATGTCAGTGACATAATTCCTCTGCTAGTGGGTGTTATTTTCATGACATAACTAAATTTCTGGGTCAAAACACAACCTCATTGTAGTGCTTTTCAGATAGCTTTTTCTTCAAAAGAGAAGTTATCAAAATGCAAAATGAAAAAGTCATAGGAGCCAAAATGCACTTTCAGAAGCTGGGTGTGTTCAGTAATTGTGAGCTGTGCTGGTATCTTGCACTTTAGGCCACTTTGACTCATCGCTCATACAGGAGGTGGTAAGAGTTTAAATAAGCCAGGTGATACGTAAACATTCCACTCTTTTTGAAAGTTGTATAAAAAGGAATCAATTGCTAACATCTTAATGAATTTAAAATTTATAGGATTATCCACGTCCAGGTCCTTTAACTGTGCTCTGAAGCTGAAATTCATGCCAGGTGATACGATGATGTTTACAAATTCACACTAGTATTTTTCTTTATAATTCTCTTTGCAGATTCACAAACATTAGAATCACATAAAAAAATCCACACATGCAATTGAGAAGCAAAATAATATAAAGATGAGTGATCCTCTAAGGATTGCAAGAGTTTCACCCCATTATGCCATTCACATTCCTTATGGTGACTTGGGGACCTCATATGGCATCAAAATAAAAATGAGACTTTCGCCACTTTATTTTTTACAGCTCAGAAGATTTAAAAGAACATAAAAGGAAATAGTCCAGGACTTCCCAGACTGAAGTGTGAATACCGTCAGCAAATTCACGGCTTTGATTAAAGAACTCAAGAGGAGTTCCACTATCACGCTCCATCTTGCTCTTTCCCAGGTCTCACACTAAGTTAGTACGGAATCAGGAATTGCCATCAAAGGCAAAGTCCGTGCAATATTTTGGCTGTGTATCAAAGAGACTGGCCTCGCTCACCAGCCAAATCGCCACCTACTTTAAGGGCAGAACAAAATAAAATACAATTTCCTCTTATGTTCCTCTTAACCATCAAATTAACTTCTGTACCAGGTACGAATGAGAACATGCCAAATCAACCTTTCTGAAGCAGCTCAGAGTGGGGTGCTGCAGCTGGACCGCGCCCGCTTCCCAGCGGCGTGGTGGGGGACGGGGCAGTCAGGGTTAGCGGGAGCAACAGTAAGCCACAAGTCAGTAAGCTTGGGAGTGGGAATGGAGGTAAATAGTTCCAGCTGCATTGTCTAAAATCAAATGGCTGTCCAGAAGGCGGGGCGGGAAGGCAGCTCACAAGCAAGAGTACAACGTGAAGGGTAGGGTAGCTACCAGGAGGCCCACGCTTCTCAAGGACACGCGCCTGTCGGCTCTCTCCTGTGGAAAGGGTTAAAGCTTTTAAATGAACTGATGTGACAAATGCAAACTTAAAAGGACCAAAAAATGAGTGTAGAAATGAAGACAGTAAGGAGCAGACCGAGGCTACCTCCAGCTCTCGCAGGATGCCCGACTGGCCGCAGGTCTCCAGATCCTCCAGCGCTTGGGACCAGAAGCTTTCCTCTCGCTCGGCCTCAGTGCCTTTGGGAGCCCCTGCAAAGCTGCAGCCCAGAAACACAGCCCGCATTAGTACCTCGCCAAACACAGATTCATTCTGGGGCTGGCTTTCCCCCAAATGTGGCTGCCAAGTACAGCGGCCCCAGAGCAAGGGAGTGTGGGAAGGCAGCGTCATGAGCAGGGAAAGAGCATCCGGCCGCTAACCCAGCTCAGGGCACTCCCACCTAACCCTGACCCCAACCTCTAACCCCTAACCCCAACCTCTAACCCTGACCCCCAGCCTCCTGCAGACGGACAGATGGAACTCGGAAATGCATTTTAGCTGCTGTCTACAGGGCAAGATCAATCTAACTTTCCTCTAGGGGAGAAAAATGTTTTTCCCTCTTATTATAAATTTCATTATAAATAAATTGAATGCTATCATTTTTTATGAATTTCCATAAAATGTTTTGGTAAAGATCAAAATGCCAAAAGAATACTTCTTTGCTTAAAATGTTTCTTTTTAAAAAAGTAACTGAATGTGAAACTTTTTATCAGAAAGCAGAGGGCGCTCGTTGTCACCAAGTGAGAACATGGTTCACATAGGCCGGTTCCCAGGCGGGGAAGCCCAGCTCTGCTCACCCTGCACCATGGCATTGCTCGGCTGCCACTGTCGGGGGGAGCCAGCGCGGTGTCAGGGGCTCTCAGAGCCCACGCTGACCTGTGCATTGACTGCAGGTGCCAGATTCAAACCTGCCCCAGGGCCCAAAGCTGTCTGGGCAAAGCCTCACCTGCTGGCTGTGGACTGGTCCCAGTCTTCGCTGCTCAGCCCCACGTCCGGGTACGTCTGGCTCCGAGGCTTACAGCCTGGGGACAAACTGCCTCTAGGTTTCGGGCTCCTCCAGTCATAGATGTTGAAATTGTATCCTGGGGCCTGAAAACCCGCGCCTAAAACACAGACAGGGTGTTAACACGGGCCTAGAGTTCCTGGGGCCACGGAGAAAGCTCGCTGCCCAGTAGCCCTGGGGCTGAGTGACAGCAGCAACAGCAGCTGCTTAGTAATAGCGAGAATGATGGTGGTGGTGATGACTTATCCTGCACCCTGGACTGCGCCAAGTCCTCTGTGTCCATTACCTTATCCTTCAAAACCATCTCTGAAGGAAGGCCCCATGATCATCCGAGACTTAGAGGTGAAAATGACAAAGGCTTAGAGCCGCCTACCTTCAAATGTCCTGGGAGTTCAAGCTGTAATTGTGGGAGAATCGGTTTCCGGACCTCAGCATGTGTTATTTCCCCAAACTGACTTAGCTGAGAGAGTGCCTGGTGGCCAAGACCTGCCTGCCCTCCCCCACCTCCTTTAGCTGTCCATCTGCCCCTCTCCCAAGGACAGGATTATTTCCCACCCATTTCAAACCTACAATGGTGAGTTGGCCCTGGGACATAAGCCCCCAGCTGTCAAATCAAGGAATGATTTGGAAAAGACTTCTCCTGTGATGAGACCAAGGTCCTTTGAGCTCAGGAGTTTGAGACCAGCCTGAACAAGAGTGACACCTGTCTCCACTAAAATAGAAAAATTAGCCAGCCATAGTAACAGGTGCCTATAGTCCCAGCTACTTGGGAGGCTGAGGCAAGAGGATCGCTTGAACCCAGGAGTTTGAGGTTGCTGTCAGCTGTAACACCACGGCACTCTACCTAGGGCACCAGAGTGAGACTATCTCAAAACAACAAAAGAAAGATACAGGGCTGCCTCTCCACCCCAGTAACTTTGTGAGACATTTTGGTCAGTGACATGGCCAAGGGAACTTTTGAGAAGGTTCCTTACAACCTTTGTCTTCTTGCTGCCTGGAATGCAAATGAAATATCTGGAGCCCCAGCAGCTATTTTGGGCCATGAGATAACCCCAAGGATGGACTCCAAATGCTAGGCATAACAGAGCAGACATGCATAGGAGCAGGTGTCTCCAAAGGCCCTGTAGAGTGACACACCAGCTCTCAGGGGCCTGGTTCTTTATAATTGAAGCCACTATATTATTGATGGTTTTCAGTTCTATTTAGCTGAACCAAATTTAGTCCCAATGTCTAGACCTCAGTTGGGGGTAGGGCAATAATAATCCTGGTTCTGGCTGTAGGACAAGTCCAGCTTTTGTAGAAAATAAAATAAAATAATTAAAAACACTGATACTTTAATTCCCAGCTGACTCCAGCTTTTCTTTCTCAGTTGATTCAGAATTGAAGAAGGGTGGTTCAGTGTCCAGGGGGGGGGGGGGGGGGGGGGGGGGGGGGGGGGGGGGGGGGGGGGGGGGGGGGGGGGGGGGGGGGG
>CAUYPK010150130.1:0-27507 GCA_963574355.1 Loris lydekkerianus | reverse complement strand
CGCGTCCGCCCTGGTTTTGTTTGTTGGTGTGTTGTTGTTGGCGTTGGGAATCACCGGGGGGCGGGACCGGGTCTCGGGCACAACAAAAAAAACAACAAAAAAACCCCGGCGTGGGGGGGGGGGGGGGGCACAGAATCAGTTCTAGACCAGCCAGATCACAATTCACTAGCCTTGGAGAAATCCACACCTTGGCTAAGGTGAGAATGTGAATTTAGGATGTTTTGAGAACTCACTGCTACGTGGGGAAACTCAGTAGGAAGGAATAGTCCAGGAAGGTGCGGGGGTGCGGGTGGGGGCATCTGCATTTGACATCCGGTTCCTACGCTTGAAAAAAACATGCTTACGTGCTGAAAGCAGGGTGAATTTTATTGAGTTTTACAGAAGAGGACCTGGCCAAAATGGTGAGAGCTATTAAGTTGGCAGAGCAGGGATCTGAACCCACTTTCTGAGTCAAGTTCATTTTTCTTCTGAACCACAGTACTGCCTCAAACTTTTTTTTTTTTTTTTGAGGCTATTTTGTTGTAGTTGTCATTGTTGTTTGGCAGGCCCCGGCTGGGTTTGAACCTGCCAGCTCAGGTGTATGTGGCTGGCACCCTAGCCGCTGAGCTACAGCCACTGCACCTTCTGCCTTTTTAGTTTGGTAACATTCCTTTTTTTCTCATCTCGCAGTTTATAGGGGCTATAGTTCTTAATCCACAGGAAATACAATTTTGTGAGAATAGTTGTGTAAGATAAGCTGAAGTATCAAATTCAATAGCCACTAAACACTAATTTTAGCACAGACTAGTTTTTGCAAGAAATGATTGCTATTTCACTTTTGCCAGCTTTTCCTACAGACTAAATAGGGAACTACAGACTTGTCAATGCTGTTGACAATGCTTCCAGCCCTTCCCTGGCATTCCAGTGGAACATTTGTCAGTGGTCAACACCAGGTAGGCCACAGGAAATACTTACCTTTTGAAGAATAGTAGTAGAGCTGCTAACAATATATACAAAACTTTCTAATTTGTAAATGCAGTGTAAGAACTCTACATTCAAAAATGTCAAATTAGTGAAAGTTTCCTAGGACAGACAGCAGCCAAGGCAAGGTCATTCTCGATTCTGGCAATGCCAAATGGGAGCCAGGTGTACTTAAACAACTTGGCCAAGAACCATGCAGGTGGGAAAAGCAGCATCTGAACCAAGATAGGGAGTGACTACAACGAAATGTTTCACCAACTAAAAGGAGAAGCATGGTAGGTTTCCTGTAACCAAAAAGTTGTATTCATTCAAGAACCCCCTTTCTCAGTATAACTTACAGAACTGTTCAAAGGTTGAATTATGTCCTACTTGTTGAGAAACCGCCCTCACCACTTTGTAGTACAATTCTGCTTCCTGCACTGGAACTGTAAGCTCCAGGAGGGCAGCTCACAGCAACCTCTCAACTCTTGGGCTTAAGTGATTCTCTTGCCTCAGCCTCCAAAGTAGCTGGGACTACAGGTAGCTGCCACAACGCCCGGCTATTTTTTTTGCTGCAGTTATCATTGTGTAGCAGGCCTGGGTTGGGGTTGAACCTGCCTGCCTTGGTTGTATGTGGCTGATGCCCTAAGCTGGAGCTACAGGTGCCGAGGCACTTTCCTATACTCTTATAACCAGCATTATTCTAATTACAACTTTAAAGACAGCAGTTCTATTAAAATTTAAACCCATGGTAGAGGTATAACACTTTGCCATAGTTTTAAACTTTAATAAGGCATTTCTCAGTGCTCTAGAGCCACAACAATAAAACGGTAGCTCATTTTTGGATGGAAACTGGAAGTCTTCATGACTTGTCTTCCTCTGAATCTCACACTTAGGTGGCCACTTAATCCTACTATTCAATATGAGCTAATGGCCTGGGTGCAATGGCTCACACCTAAATAATCCCAGGAGTTCAAGGTTGCAGTGAGCTATGATGACACCACTGACCATAAGTGATCCTCCTGCCTCAGCCTTCCAAGTAGCCTGACTACAGGGATGTGTGAACTTACCTGACTTTCTGGGTACTTTTAATTAGGAAAATTGGAGGTGATTCATTTAGCCTCTCATCCCTCGCAACATTTCTGACCACTAAGTGGTCTTCCGGGTTCTGCCTGACCTGGGTTACTACTTCTCAGCAGTTCCAACATCTGGGCCCAGTCTCAGATTCTGAACAATGGGTTTTAGACTTAGTTGTCCTTGGGGTAACTAACAATACAGTATTTGAAATGTTGACAAGTGTTCTCAGGTATAGGCTGAAGAGCCTTAACACTCCTCTACTACTTCTCATACGACACGGTCCTATCTGGAGGTTGGTTGTCCAATTTATCTGTTCTTCAGACTGGGTTTCCAAAATCACACAAAATGCTACGAGTATGGAACAGGAAGCCTCGGGGGGCTTTTCTGGACACTATACCATTAACATATATCCTAAAACTGTCTTTTCTCAGTCGTGGCTCATACTGAGTTTAAGGTTAACTTGTTTACATTTATCCATATTAACTTTTTTATTTTGCCTACATTTTAGGTTCAATGAAAAAAAAAAAAATTATTTTTGAGGCAGGGTTTCTATGTCACCCAGGCTGGATTTGACCTCCTGTGCTCTCACAATCCTCTTGCCTTGGCTACCTGGGTAGCTGGGACTACAGATGTGTACCACCTCGCCCAGCTAGATAAAAATCTTATTTTACCAAATAAATGTATTGGTTAATTCTCCTAGTTTTGTGTCATCTGCAAATCTGATAAACAAAAGTTTTCACCATTTTCATCTATGCTGAAAAATGCTGAATGAGACTGGACTAAATCACACTGGAGCTCTCCTTCCAGGAGGGTACTTCATCCATCAGTCTTTTCTGGCTACATCTGCTCTAATCATAGAGGCTATAAATCCATGTGACAATTACAGCCAGATAGGAGCGTTAAGTTCTAGCATTCATAGCATTATAGGACAACTATAGTTAACACTATAGTTTCAAATAGCTAGCATAGTGAACATTCCCAACCCAAAAGGAATAATGTTTGAGATAACAGAATGCTAATCACCCTGATCTGAGTCTATACATCACTATGAATTTGAACAATTATTATTTGTCAATTAAAAAAAAACCATGTGGGGGCGGCGCCTGTGGCTCAGTGGGTAGGGCACTGGCCCCATATACTGAGGGTGGCAGATTCAAACCCAGCCCCAGCCGAACTGCAACAAGAAAATAGCCAGGCGTTGTGGCAGGTGCCTGTAGTCCCAGCTACTCCGGAGGCTGAGGCAAGAGAATCGCCTAAGCCTAGGAGCTGGAGGTTGCTGTGAGCTGTAACACCACAGCACTCTACTGAGGGCAATAAAGTAAGACTTTGTCTCTACAAAAAAAAATCCACATGATAAGGAGTAAAGACAGATACCTTTGTAAAATCAATACACCAATTACCATTTCCTTGATACATAAGCCTTTTTTTTTAATTGTTAAATCATAGCTGTGTACATTAGTGCAATTGCCTGTACCCATTCTAAGATGCACCATAGATGTGGCCCCACCCATTACCCTCTCTCCACCAACACCTCCCCCTGATACGTAAGCTTTATCAAAAGATAAAATGATGAGGTTGGGCACAACTTGAACTGAGTAAGCCTAACGATCACGTCAGGTGATATATATATATATTTACCTTTTTTTAAACTATTGTAGCTCCACATTTCATTACTTATTCTAGCTAAAGGTATCCAAACATACTGAATCCATCCTACTTTGCTAGACCTAGATCAAATTTACCTTTTTAGGAGAGAGGACTAGAAATTTGCCATTTCACAAACAAGTGAACATGTGAAAAGGACTAGACTGGAGCAGCTGGAAAATATGCCTTGGAAGAACAGAGAGCAGGTATGAGCTACATTTATTTCTCAAGTCTGTGCTACCGTGGAGAACAGAGTCAACTACAGTGTATTATGTTTCTGCACTATTAACCTCAAGAAATGTGAAACCACCATGGGAAGAAGAAAATGCTGCACTAATGTAAGGCAACAATTCTTAAGGTAAAATGAGGCACTACAATAATACTTTTTCACACTTCAGCAATCAAGTTGACAAAATCAACAGTGAGTTTTTGTTTAATTCTCTTCTGGCACTATAGACATAATTCTGCTTTCACCTCCATCACATTTTCATATGGTTTTAACAGGGGATAAACTTCCTCTTCTAAGAATCTCTGTACCTGCCAAAGAGGAAAGCAAACATAAGACAAAAAAAAAAAAGATGTAAGTGGACACTATCTTTTTCAATGACGTCAGCTGTTATCACTGAAACTTAATTGATTTTCCTTGACTGCCTGTTAGAAATCATTCCCTAAACACAGGTAATTCAGCAAACATGCCAACCACCCTTCCCCACAAACCAGCCCACCTGTGTTCTCTCAGTTGGTCTTACCCTTCCATAAGCTGAAAGTACATGGCTGTCTCCTCCTATTCAACCAGTCACCTAGAGATCAACTTCCTCTCTCCCCTGTATCTACCATCATTGCTTTCTTTCACACAAAGCCTTTATCATCTATTGTTTAGCCTGTTACAGTAGCCTCTTTATTGGTCTCCCTACCTCCAGGTTTTAAGTCTTAAAAGGCCAACTTCTACATAACACCCGAGTGATTTGAATATAAAGAACAAACTCTCTGTCCTCAGCTTCAAATCTGGTTAGTATTTCTGGGGCACCCGCTATTCTAGCAACACTCAACAGATTTTAGCTGCTTTTTGCCACCTCCTCTCACCCTGGCATTCCCAAGCTAACTCCTATTTGTCATTTGAATGTGGTATCTTCTGAGAAGTCCTTCCTAACTTCTACTACACTCTGCCTTATAAGGGATGTTTCCTTTGTAACAAATGCCCCCCACATACACCAAAGATGCACGTCCCTCAATCCCTACACGTACTGCTTGTTATTATAAAAATGTATTTACAGGTCTTTACCACTAAGTTGTAAGTTCCATGAAGATATGCATTTCATCCTTAAATTCCCAGAATTAAATACAATATCTGAAGATGCACTGAGCACCTAGTATGTACAGAGTAAACGTTTCTGAATTAATTCTTCTAGTGTTTTCCAAAAGTTCAATAGGAAAAATGACAAAGTATTTACTGAATATCTACTACATACCAAGCACTATGCTAGGCATTTTAATCCTTACACTATGAGAATAGTGACAATAGTGAGTGGATAATACCTTTTTCAACGTCAGCTATTATCACTGAGATTTAATTGATTTTCCTTGACTGCCTGTTAGAATCACTCCTTTGACACAGGTAATTCTTTTTTCTTTTTGAGACAGAGTCTCATTTTGTTGCCCTTGGTAGAGTGCCCTGTCACCACAGCTCACAGCAACCTCAAACTCTTGGACTTATGTGATTCTCTTGCTTCAGCCTCCCAAGTAGCTGGGACTACAGGCGCCCACCACAACACCTGGCTATTTTTAGAGATGGGGTCTCACTCTGGCTCAGGCTGGTCTTGAACTCGTGAGCTCAGACAATCCACCTGCCTTGGCCTCCCAGAGTGCTAGGATTACATTATGAGCCACCATACCTGGACTGAGATATTATTTCCATACCTTCAGACAATAAAGACTAGAAGTCAGGATGGAACCCAGATCCACCTGACAATAAAACCCAGTATTTGTCCATTACACCACATTCTTGACAACAAAAGAGAATTCTGAGAAAGCCACAGTAGAAATACTTAAGGCAGCTCAAAACAGTCACATCTTTACAAAAATTTTAGCCAACAAACTGCTCTGACCTCTAACTAGCCCCATTCCCACTGTACAATATAAACATCAAAGACAGTATACCAAGTTCTAAAGCCCAGAAGTGTGAGAAGAGATGTCTAGGAAGTCCCTAGGACAGTTTTGATGGATGCCTACCTGCTGGGCTGCACAGCCAGTGAAAGAAGAAGGGTCCAGTAAACGGTCCAACTGGGCGTGAATGGGACTGAAGTAGGCATCGGCCTGAATACGCTCAATGAGGTCATTGTCACCCCCCTCCTGCTTAACCACAGCAGCTGCCTGCTGAGAGAGCACTCTGATTTTCTCATGGCAATCCTGAGAAGACAGGGAAGCAGAACAGTCACCACCAAGAGGGCATATGAATGCTCTTCACAAGTCATGAGCTACTGCACATCAATGCTGGTACACAAAGCCCCGGTAGACTAAAGTGGTCCCTCTCAGTCTGAGCCCACGAAGATCTCAACTCTCTGACCACATCTTTGCATGAACTGAAAGTGGGTGCCCACCTCGCCCTGGGTTCTTCTTTAAAGCCCTATGAACCTTTACCCTTGGTTCCTGCTCTCTTTCCATCACTGTTTTTTTTTTTTGCAGTTTGGCCGGGGCTTGGTTCGAACCCACCACCCTCGGTTTATGGGGCCACGCCCTACTCACTGAGCCACAGGCACCACCCATCCATTTTTTTTTTTTAGAGACAGAGTCCCACTCTATCACTCTCAGTAGAGCGCTGTGGCATTATAGCTCACAGCAACCTCCAGCTCCTGGGCTTAGGTGATTCTCTTGCCTCAGCCTCCAGAGTAGCTGGGACTACAAGTGCCTGCCACAACGCCTGGCTTTTTTTGTTGCAGTTTGGCCGGGGCTGGTTTGAACCCGCCACCCTCGGTATATGGGGCCGATGCCCTACCCACTGAGCCACAGGCTCTGCCCTCTTTCCATCACTTTCTATGGAACTTCAGACCTCACTCCTTCACTAAAAGTAGACTTTTTTGTTTTGTTTTACTATTTGGGATTCAATGCGGATACAAAGAATTAGGTTACACTGATTGCATTTGTTAGGTAAAGTCCCTCTTGTAATTGTGTCCCACCCCCAAGAGGTGTGCCACACACTGTTGTGATCCCCATTCCCCTCCCTACAAGTGGACTTTTTCTACAGCCAATTGAATGACCAACTTTTAATAAACTGATTTCACCACAGAGATATCTCTGTTATCTCAGAGATAACAGAATATGGTCACTGCTGATGGCTGGGTATGGTGGCACAAGCCTATGATCCTAGCTCTTTTGAAGGCCAAGACAGGTGGATTGCTTGAGCTCACGGATTCAAGACCAGCTGGGCAAGATCAAGACCCTGTTTCTACTAAAACTAGAAAAACTAGCCATTGTGGCAAGTGCTTGTAGTCCTAACTTTTCAGAAGACTGAGGCAAGAGGATGGCTTAAGCCCAGGAGTTTGACGTTGCTGTAAGCTATGATGCCCTAGCACTCTACCCTCGGTGACAGAGTGAGACTGTCTCAAAAAAGAAAAAAAAAAAAAAAAAGACCATGGTCACTGCTCTGTACCAATATTATGACTTCAGGGAGAAAACAGTAGGACTGAAGGTGCATGCCCAATTTATCCATGGGCATGAAGGGCTACAAACCTGACGGCTACCCCCAGCTTTGACCATGGCCATGATGATATTCTCTGTAGCCATGAAAGGCAGCTCTTGCCGAATGTGCCGTTCGATTACCTAGAAGAAAAGATGGAGTGGTCAAGGATGTCTCAAGTTACAAAGGAATATACATAGCAGGATATCAACTATCTCAAGCAAAACCCAGGGATACAAACTACAATATTTATGGAGACAGTAATGGGTTGTTTTTATTCTATATGCAATGTTTCAGTTTTCTTATTAAGCCAGAGGTTTTTTTTTTTTTTGAGAGAGTCTCACTTTGTTGCCCTTGGTAGAGTGCCACAGAGTCATAGCTCAAAAGCAACCTCAAACTCTTGGGCTCAAGCAATTCTCTTGCCTCAGCTTCCCGAGTAGCTGGGACTACAGGCACCTGCCACAGTGCCCGGCTATATATTTTTTTAGAGACAGAGTCTTGCTCTGGCTCAGGCTGGTCTTGAATCCATGAACTCAGGCAATCCACCTGCCTCGGCCTCTCAGAGTCCTGAGATTACAGGTATAAGCCACCATGCCCAGCCCGAGATTTATTTCATTTTATCGCCCTTGGTAAACTGCTGTGGCATCACAGCTCACAGCAACCTCCAGCTCTTGGGCTAGGGTGATTCTCTTGCCTAAGCCTCCCAAGTTGCTGGGACTACAGGCGCCTGCCACCCTTAGTATGTGGGGCCGGCGCCCTACCGACTGAGCCACAGGCACCGCCATAGAGGTTTATTTTAAGAAAAGAATACTGATGTAAATAAACTTAAAACGTGCCTCAGAGGAATGATTCCTAAAACCCAAATTTGTTACATTTTAATGCCCAGTGTTAGGGAAGAGCTGAGTGTATAATATGAAGCAATCTTGCTGAGGTTCTTAAAAAGAGGTGAACGGAGCCATTACTCTGCCTGGTCACACCAGAGCCAATGATTCAAGCTGGTAGCAAGATTGAGGCAATTTAAAGTACTTCTTTTTCCTTTTTCTAGAAATGTGTCTATGAACTCCACAGAGCTAGTTCCTCTAGAGCTATGTCATGAACTCAATCAAGGTTGTGCTAAGTTGGGACAAACTCTGATTGGACTAGAATCCAGCTCCAGTGACATAATCCAGAGTGTTCCTCTTCCCACATTCCAACCCTTCCCTAATAATGTACTTTTTTGAGGGCTCTTACTTTGGGGTACACCACAAATCCTTCAGAAATGTTCTGTAGAGTATTCAATATAGTATCTGCAGTAAGAAATGCCTCAGCCAAACAGATACGTCTAGAAAACAAACAGCCATTCAGTTACCTCTTTTAACAAATAATTTCAGTAAAAAGCAGGGTGTGTCAAAGATGCCTTACTGACTTCTCATGGCATATGTACTCTAGACAATTTCCTTCAATCTCATGACTCCAACTACCCCAATGTCTTGGTGATGTGCCTGAGTGCCATCCCTTATAATTGAGAGCTTCCCTTTGCTGACCCACTGGCACCTCAGACTCCTGCGTGAATTCAGCCACTTTCTCACCGCTCTTGCCCTCCTTGTAACCCCTGCCTCAGCAGATGGATCTAGCACCCCAGTCACCAAGTTATTCATACTCCATTCAGTCATCACAGTGGGCCAATCTGCCATTTTCCCTCAATCCACATCCTTCCTCTCCATTTACATGGCTATTGTGCCAATTTGGGCTTAGGAACTTTTTTTTTTTTTTAAAGACAGTCTCCCTCTGTTGCCCTGAGTAGAATGCTGTGGTGTCATAGCTCATAGCAACTTCCAACTCTTGGGCTCAGGCAATCTTTTTGCCTCAGCCTCCACTTCCTGAGTAGTTGGGACTATAGGTACCCGCCACGATGCCTAATTTTTCTATTTTTAGTAGAGATGGGGTCTTGCTCTTGTTCAGGCTGGTCCTGAAGTCCGGACCTCAAGCAATCTTGTCTTGACCTTCCAGAGTGCTAGGATTACAGGAAGGAGCCATCATGCCCGGCCTGGACTGAGAACTTTTATTTTTTTTTGAGATAAGAGTTTCACTTTGTTGCCCTGGGTAGAGTGCTCTGGTTTCACAGCTCACAGCAATCTCAAACTCTTGGGCACAAGTGATTCTCTTGTCTCAGCCTCCTGAGTAGCTGGGACTACAGGTGCCTGCCACAATGCCCGACTATTTTTAAAGACAGTGTCTTGCTCTTGCTCAGGCTGGTCTCAAACCTGTGAGCTCAGGCAATCCACCCGCCTCAGCCTCCCAGAGTGCTGAGATTTACAGGCGTGAGACACTGTGCCCCACCCTGGACTAATGACTTTCAGCTTCCTAACTTGTTCTAACCCAATCCATGTCCCCTTATAGCTGATTATCCAGAGTTGCCAGGGTGTTTTAATAGGCATATCTCACTAGGTAACCCCTTGCTAAAAAGTTCTCACTGGCTGACTTTGGAAGAGTTCACATAATTTATTTCCATAGACAAACCCTGAGAGCAAGCTTTAAGTACACATCCTCATCTGCTTGAGAAATCTCAGTACCATGGGAGAGTAATAGGAATCTGCTTTATTTTATTTTATTTATTTATTTATTTTTGAGATAGAGTCTCACTTGGTCAACCTTGGTAGAGTTCCATGGCATCCTAGCTCACAGCAGCCTCAAACTCTTGGGTTCAAGTGATCCTCTTGCTTCAGCCTCCCAAGCAGCTGGGACTACAGGTGCCTGCCACAATGCCTGGCTATTTTTTTAGAGACAGGGTTCGCTCTGGCTGAGGCTGGTTTCAAACCGGTGAGCTCTGGCAATCCCTCCACCTCAGCCTCCTAAGTGCTGGGATTACAGGCATGAGCCACCGTGCCTGGCCCAGGAGTCTGCCTTAAATGATTATATACATAAAACGGAAAACCATGTGCAAGCTGGTACCTTAGTAGTTACAAATGACTTCTGACTCACCTCATAATTAAACAATCTGTCACTATGCTGAGACACAGCATGTGACATCTATTTGCCGTCAGGATAATAGTTAAATTCCTTTTGGGGCCTCTAAGACCATTCATAGATGGCTACCACCTGCAAGCATGTCCTGCCCCATACTGACTTCAACCCCCCCCCCCCCCCAAGTATTACCCATGTATTAGTAGCTCCTTCGTGTTTTTTTTCACCTACCTTTGTGACTTTATACATGTTTTCAATTTTGTCTTATAAAAGGGCTATGGCACAAGGCATCACCCCTACAGTGACAATTTTTGATTTCTCAAACGCTATTCCTCCCACAGTACGCTATACACACTTCAGTCATAACACTTATTACATTGTCCTTTTAGTTTCTGCCTCCCTGCTAGACTCCAGGCTCCTTAAGGACAAGGAGGGAATGCAGAGATGCTCAAACATGTCCTTTTGCCTCTAGGTCCTTCCTTTTCTCCTACCAATTTGCTGTACATGACATCCCCATGCCACCTACCGGTTGGCACTATCATCCAGTGTGCGTTCAAACCATTGCACAGATGCTGTCTGCAGTGGGTCCATGACAAGGGTCATCAGGTGACGGGCAAGGCTGCAGCACCGCTCTGAGCGCATGGGGTTCCGCTTATACGGCATTGCGCTTGAGCCTGCCATGTAAAAGGACAAGATGCAAAGGCAGAAAATACTTGAGGATAGTGAGTGTGCGAGCATGATGTTGGGTGAGCTTCAGCATAACACTCACCAATCTGCTGTTTTTCAAAGGGTTCCTCCATCTCCTTGAGGTTTGCCAGAAGCCGTATGTCAGTGCAAATCTGGGGGGAGCAGGCAACAAGCATCATCCCACACTCTCAGTGTGCACTAGAGTCTGGGAGTAGTAAGTAGCAGGCTGATGAAGAGGAGCTCTTTAGGTGTGCTGTCACTGAGCTGATGACCAGCACGTCCTCCCCTCCTGAAGAGCTCCTGGAGAGCATCTTACTCAGATTTTGCTCCACTCCCAAAGAGCTAGGATGACAAACTGAAGGAGTATGAAAACACTTTTATGAAACACTGCTTAAGACATTATGGAGAGGGGGTGCCCGTAGCTCAGTGGGTAGGGTGCCAGCTACATACACCAGGGCTGGCAGGTTTGAACCCAGCCCCGAGCCAACTAAAACAACAATGACAACTGCAACAACAACAAAAAAATAGCAGGATGTTGTGGTGGGCACCTGTAATCCCAGCTACTTGGGAGGCTGAGGCAAGAGAATTGCTTAAGCCCAAGAATTTGAGGTTGCTATAAGCTGTGATGCCATGGCACTCTATCCAGGGCGACAGCTTGACTCTCAGTCTCAAAAAAAAAAAGAAAAAAGACATCATGGAAACAGCAAGATTAATTTTACGGTGCCACTGTACAAGATGGACATTTTGCAGTTCTTGGAGTAACTTTAAAGAGAATTCCAAAACTAGTCTTTCTCCTAAACCCACCCTAATTTAAGGGCTCCATTTATAGTCCCCAAATTGTAAAAATGAGGTATGATATCTCCCTTGAGAGAACATTAATTCTGAGGCTGATTCAGTCTGGCTGAGGCACTCAAAGCTTCCCAAGCTATCACCCCCTACTCCACAAGCTATCACCACTCACCTTATGCACTGATGCCCCCAAGCTAGCCAGCACAGACAGAACTTCGATATCTGCTTTTCGTGTATAGGTCTGGCCTGTGATAATGAAACTCCTGGAAATTAATAGAAGAGATTTATGTTAAAATAGTACAAAGTATGGTGCAGTGGCCCATGCCTGTACTTCCAGCTACTTGGGAGGTTGAGGATTCAAACTTCTCCTTAACCAGATTCCATCTTAAACAAACAAACAAAAAAAAAAATGGGGCAGGGTGGAGAGCTCATGCCTATAATCCCAGCACTTTGGAAGGATAAAGTAGGAGGATCATTTGGAGATAGAAGTTTGAAATCAGGCCGGGCAAGGTGGCTCATGCCTGTAATCCTTGCACTGTGGGAGTTTAAGTCTAGCCTGAGCCAGAGTGAGACCTTGTCTCTAAAACCTGGGCGTTGTGGCAGGTGCCTGTAGTTCCAGCTACTTGGGAGGCTGAGGCAAGAGAGTCACTTAAGCCCAAGAGTTTGAGGTAAGCTGCGACACCATGGCACTCCACCAAGGGTGACAAAGTGAACCTCTGTGTCAATAAAAAAAAAAAAAAAAAAAAAAAGGCTCGGTAGCACAGTGGTTATGGCGCCAGCCACATACACGGAGGGTGGTAGGTTTGAACCGGCTCGGACCAGCTAAACTACAATGACAAATGCAACAAAAAAATAGCCGTGCATTGTGGTGGGTGCCTGTAGTCCCAGCTACTTGAGAGGCTGAGACAAGAGAGTCACTTAAAAGCCCAAGAGTTTGAGTGTGAGCTGTGATGCCATGGTACTTTACTGAGGGCAACGTAGTGTGACTGTTTCAAAAAAAAAAAAAAAAAAAAAAAAAGGTTGAAGATCAGCCTGGGCAACACAGCAACATCTCATCTCTACAAAAAATTTTTAAAAATTATCTGGGTATGGTGGCATACATCTGTAAGTCCTAGCTATTTGGGAGGCTGAAGTGGGGGGATCCCTTTAGCCCAGCAGTTTGAAGTTACAGTGAGGTGTGATTAGGCCACTGCATGATAGCCTGGGTGACAGAGTAAGGTCTATTCTCTTAAAGAAAGACAAATCTGAATTAAAAAACTTTATTTTTTTTTTAGAAGACATTTTATTTATTTAAAAATAAATCATTTAAAAGATAAATTTAATGGGATTAGCCATGAAAATCAAAAATTAAATATTTGACATTTTCTAGTTTTTTTTTTTTTTAGTAAAAAAATTAAAGGTGTCACTGTCAAGTATATTTTGTGCACAAATCTTCCCACTACCATAAAACCGCTTTCTGACTCTACACCAGTACTCAGGAGAACGCCAAGGAGAAAGTTGGAAACTAATACCAAATAGCTTCTTCTTTTTTTTTTGTAGAGACAGAGTTTCACTTTACCGCCCTCGGTGGAGTGCCGTGAAGTCACAGGACCCACAGCAACCTCCAGCTCTTGGGCTTCTCCGATTCTTCTGCCTCAGCCTCCCGAGCAGCTGGGACTATAGGCGCACGCCACAACGCCCGTCTATTTTTTGGTTGCAGTTCGGCCAGGGCTGGGTTTGATCCTGCCACCCTCGGTATATGGGGCGGGCGCCCTACTCACTGAGCCACAGGCGCCACCCTCCAAATAGCTTCTTTTGACACCATCATTGTGGGGGGAAAATCTGTCTCTTGTTTAATTACTGTGAGAAAAGTTTTTTGAATTTTTTTCTGGCAGGAATGGGTAGAGATTGAGATCTTTTTTGGATAGTCAGCGTTCATTGTTTTGTTTTGTTTTGTTTTAAGCCTTCTTCACTTTCTTTTTATTATTATTTTTTTTTCCAGTTTGGCCGGGGCCAGGTTCAAACCCACCACCCTTGGTATATGGGGCCAGTGACCTACCCACTGAGCCACAGGCACTGCCCAGCCTTCTTCACTTTCATCAGGTAAGATGCTCACTTCATTTGTCTTGTGTTCATTGAACTAGAACTTTAGGGGGAGCTTTGCTGTGTTGATTAGCATTTTCTTTCTGCTCTTGAAAATTAAGAAAATGTGGCGGGGGAGCTTTCTTTCTATTAATAAATGAGTATCTCCTTTTATACTAGTTGAAATTTTATGTAGAATATAACACTTGGTGTTTTCAAGACATGAATTCCTCTGATTTTAGATGTTTATAATATAAACTAAGAGTTTACACTGAAAAACAACCAGCGTGTGATAATTTAAAACACACAGAGAGACACTGATGAAAACTGGCTTTGCAATGTCTTATTCTAGGTTGGTGGTTTCTACTGTCAGTACCTTCTGTTGAGTGAATCAAAATGCAAAGGTTCAGACCAGGTTTAATGAAAGCAATAGAGACCCACTAAAAAACTTTTTTAAACATTCAAATGTGGCTCTGTCAAACAAACAAACATAAATAGGTCCTAAGGAAAATTTTGGTCTCAGTGGCACACTGTATCACATTGAGCCCAGATTCCCTGAATGGTAATGTGTGCCTGGGACAAACTATTCTTCTACCACTTTTTACTCAGGAAGAAACATGGTCCGACATGTCCATGTCCTGCCAGAGCTTGATGGACATGCCTGCAAGAAGGAACCATTGTAGAGCTTGGGGCCCCCAATCGAAATGGGTCATATTTAGCCTAACTCATTGGAAGCCTTCAGTAAAGAAATAAAAACAATCAATGGGTAAGGGCATTCTAAAGAAATCAGAAGTAAATAATTTTCTTTTTTCTTATAGATTATAAGAAAATAAATCCAGACTACAAGAAAATCTCAGCCAGAGAGAGAAACAAATGGGTAGAATAAAAAAAGTAGTTGTCAAAAAAAGTTAAGGTCCAATCTGGAAACTTTCACCAACTTAATAGGAAGCCAATGCTCTTCCCATTTACCTACCTCTTAAATCCTGCCTTTTCTGTCACCATCTTGTCAAGCTGTTCTACCTTGGAGAGAAAAGACACACCCATACAGAAATCTAGATATCCAGGATAAGAATATCTCAACCTGTCATCCTGACCAGGTCTCAGCCCTTATACCACGTTCTAGTCCAAAGCAAACACCTCTCCACCCGACTCCATCCTCCACTTTCAACATACTGATCAGCCTTTTCTCCTGGGCTCCACTGATGAACTTTGGTATCCCTCAGGTCACTTTCAGAATACCTTTTGGTGATCACCTTCGAAGAGCTGCAAGAAGCTGGCCTGAGTACCAGTGGTGCCCTTCACTCCCCGGAAGCGCAGGTCATTCTGGACACGCTTTAAGTTCTGGAGATCAATGCAAAGATCCTGAATCCAAAGACAGCAACGTTTCCCAACTGTGGTCAGCTGAGCAGGCCTGAAAATAACCCAATGATTTAACACAAAGAAGTCTACACCAAGGCCTTACTTCACGAAAGCTTCATTGCTACATGTATTAGTCATAAAAATACATTTATTTTTTATTTATATTTATTTGAGACAGAGTCTCACTATGTCACGCTCAGTAGAGTGCTGTGGTGTCATAGCTCATAGCAACCTCAAACACTTGGGCTTAAGCAGTTCTCTTGCCTCAGCCTCCTAAGTAGGTGGGACTACAGGTGCCCGCCACAAGGCCTGGATATTTTTTGGTTACTGTTGTCATTGTTGTTTAGCTGGCCTAGGCCAGGCTCGAACCTGCCAGCCTCGGTACATGTGGCTGGCAACATAACCACTGTGCTACAAGTGCTGAGCCAATACACGCACATTTTAAAAGTCAAAAATACACTCTAATTTAAGAAGAAAACAAGAAAAAAAAATACAAGTCAAAAATACAAAAAGTAGAAAAAATTATTTACTTTATTTCGCAAACCAGAGTTATCAGTGTTTACATTATAGTATACTTTCATCTAATCTTTGTGCCACTTATAAGCTCTCTTTTCCTAACATTATCTCTCACACATTTCCATGCTATTAAGTCCCATGAACGTCATTTTAATGGCTGTGTATTATTGCAACTTATGAATACCTTATTTAATTATTCTTTTTTGTGTGTGTGGATGTTTAGATTGTTTCCAGTGCCTACTATCACAAATAATGTCTTTTTATGGCTCTCCATACATATTTCCAAATGAACTGTTAGACTTACCCTCTCACCAGTATGGCTTGTAACATTTTACATTATTTAAGTTTTAAGTTACTTGCTTAAGTTATGCTTTAATATCCTTCACTGCAAGGTTACCATGGAAAACAAAGAACTGACTGGAAGCCATATGCACGTAAATAAGCCCAACTCCCAAGAAGTAATCTTTCCACTTACTGAAAATGTGTGAAACCTAACGTGGGTAGATCAGCTCGTTCCTTAGCAAAGTTGGCAAGCCGAGAGATCACTCTGGCAAGCTATAAGAAAGATCATGTGGTAGAAAGGAGGGTGAATTCAGGTTGAGTGCATTATATAATAGGAACTAAACTTTTAGATAATTTTATACAAAATTAGATCTCTAGCTCCTGAAAGGCAGCAGCCCATTTCTTTTCATATTTGTATCCTGAAGTGCCCTATAGAGTTCCCAGCAACCAATATCTGAAAACTGAATTGACTACCTAAAAAGTCACAAACTATTTTAAGACCAATGCAGAAAACCAGGAGAAAATCATAATCCTGACTGACATATTCAAGCACCATGCCTTTGCTTCCACTTCCTTCGTTTAAAAAGCCTTTATCTAGTGTTTTAAAGAAGCAATTAGTTCTACAGATTAGATATATTGCCAACCACTTGAGAAAATGATAATCTATGTACATTTATGACCCTTTGTTGTTTTTTATAAACTTTTTTATGACCTTTTTCTTTGTACATTTAAACTGTGTTTAGTCATAATTGTGGTGGTCCCATCATAGGAATCTAGGATTGGTAGCATATGTCTACAAACTCCTTACCTTTGGCAGAAGCAGGTCAAATGCATTTCTAAGAATAATCAGGTCCTACAAAGGAAAATGTAATAGAGTTACATTAAACACAGTAAATACACACAGTATTATGCAATATTTATTGGTCATCATGGCTGGGTGTCTCAGCTAGCAGCCCATCTCACCCTGCACCCACTACACAGGCCTGAAGATGCTAATGTAAGTTGTTCTTTTCTGGTTGCTATTTTAAAAGCAGACCAACTTAGAGAGCAATATTACAGGGATCTGTAAGAAACAAAACCTTCATAGTCATAAAGCCCCATGTATCTGGTACCCTAAACCGACTGGAAACTGTGCAAGTCAACAAGGTTTGTAATTTCCCAGAGTACTTGAGTCTCTGAGTACATCCCACCGGTTCTTCCCCCCTTTCCCTCACCTACAGGTGTAAATAAGGAAAGGCATGACCCAGAATACCAAGGTTGAGGAAGCTTAAAGCTGCTATTGAGGAAGGCAACAGGTGTATGTATTTCAGGAAACTCTAACATGTGCTTATAGAAAACAGTAATTGCTAAGCTTAGCTACACACTGGGTACTTTCAAACAGGATTTTCCAAGTGAGATCATCGTTCTCCTCCAATTATCTTACCAATCACACAATGATGCCTTTAATTATGTACCACTTGGGGCAACTTAAAAAATTACCGGTTTGACTGGGTGCTTGAGCTCAGGAGTTCAAGACCAGCCTAAACAAGAGCAACTTCCCTGTTTTACTAAAAAATAGATAAAAGGCAGTGCCTGTGGCTCAGTGGGTAAGGCACCGGCCCCATATACAGAGGGTGGCTGGTTTGAACACAGCCCCCACCAAACTGCAACAAAAAATAGCCACGTGCTGTGGCGAGCGCCTATGGTCCCGCTGCTCAGGAGGCTGAGGTAAGAGAACTGCCTAAGCCCAGGAGTTGCTGTGAGCTGTGATGTCACAGCACTCTACCAAGGGCAATAAATTTAAGAGCCTGTTTCTGAAAATAAATAAATAAAATAAAAAATAGTTAAACACAAGCAAGAGGATGGCTTGAACCAAGAGTCTAAGGTTGCTGTGAGCTATGATGATGACAAGTTAATCTACCTAAGGCAAAAGAGTAAAACTCAGTCTCAAAGAAAAAAAAAAATTACTGTTTTATTCCTCAATTGGATGTTTATCTGGAATCTAATTTTTGGGCCCCCTGAATACACTGATTAAAAGCACAAACTTTGGAATCATTCTTGCTGGGCTTGTATCCTTTCTACCTGTTATCTTAGGCCACCTCTTTAACTTGTCTGTATGTTTCCTCATCTGTAAAAGCAACAAAATGAGAGCCTGTACAAATAAAACAAACAAAAAAATTATAATGCAATCCTTTCCTTTCAGGAGCCACAGTAAAGAGTTGTAAAGGACGCCAGGGAAAGAGGGGGGAAAGGATGTTAGAAAGAAAAGCCCAGCCTGACACTATAGTTCATACCTGTAATTATAGCACCCTGGTAAGCCGAGGCAAGAGGACTGCTTGAGCTCAGTTTGAGATGAGCAAAAGTGAGACCCTATCTCTACTAAAAAAAAAAAAAAGAAAGAAAGAAAAATTAGCCGGGCATTGTGGCACATGCCTGTAGTCTCAGCAACTAGGGAGGCTGAGGCAAGAGGATCTCTACAGCCCAAGTGTTTGAGGTTGCTGTGAGTTATGATGCCATCAGACTATACCTAGGGGGACAGAATAGGACTGTCTCACAAAAAAATGAAAAAGAAAAAGCTCATTGAAAAATTATCTCAGCCACTAAAATACTAAGATCTTAGCTTATGTTCAGAATTCTGGTACATAAGCAGCATTGTAGGTCTTATTTTATGGAAGTCACTAGGTCCTTAAACACTTTAGATCAGAAGGAAACTAAAAGCAGAAAATTCCTAAACTTTTTCAGCCAATATACCCCTAAAAATAAAGACCTATGGAGTCACTTCCTAAACCAGACATGATCAAATTAAATGTATAAATGCAATAAAAAGATTGAATCCTAAGTATAAACAAAAGGGATTCCTACTGTATTATCTCCAACATAGCAAGAGGTGGCCCCAAGATGAATAACGCCTGCAGCTTTTGGACAGCAGTGACCAAATGTGTGCACATGAGCCATTACATCATGTCGTAATCGTTTCTCTTCTTCAGCTGCCATCTTAAAGTCAATATTGTCCAGGTTTGATTTCATCTCTTGGATTTGTTCATCTGTGATAGGCAAACCCAATGTCTGCAGAATAGGCAAAATAAAATCAAATAACCTCAATATCAAATTTACTTGGTTCATGTTAGCATTTATGCTGTCTCCCAATTCTTAAAATTTGAGTGGTACCCACCTGTAGTCCTAGCTACTTGAGAGTATGAGGTGGGAGGACTGCTTGAACCCAGGAGTACAAGGCTGCAGCAAGCTAGAACTGCACTACTGCCCTCTAGCCTGGGACAGATTGAGAGCCTGCCTGGGGGGTGCGGGGTGGGGGAGCCTTCATGGTAGCTCAACTTATAATCCTAGCACTCTGGGAGGCCAAGGCAGGAGTTAACAGTCTGAGCAAAAGCAAGACCTGTGTCTACCAAAAATAAAAAAAAAATTAACCAGGTATGGTTGCAGCCATCTGTAATCTCAGCTACTCAGGAGACTGAGTCAGGAGGACCCCAGGAATTTGAAGTTGCAGTGAGCTATAATGATGCCATTGCACACCACTTAGGGTGACAGAGACCCTGTCTCAACAATAAAAAAAATTGAGGGGGCTGGGCACGGTGTCTCACGCTTGTAATCCCAGCACTCTGAGAGGCTGAGGTGGGCAGACTGCGTAAGCTCAGTTCAGAGACCAGCCTGAGCAAAAGCAAGACCCTGTCTCTATTGAAAAAAAAAAACAAACAAACAAAAACTAGCCAGGTGTAGTGGTGGACACCTATAGTCCCTGTACTTAGGAGGCTGAGGCAGGAGGATCGCTTGAGCTTAAGAGTTTGAGGTTAAGGCTGGTCTTGGTGGCTCATGCCTGTAATCCTAGCACTCTGGGAGACCGAGATGGGTGGATCGGCTGAGCTCATAAGTTTGAGACCAGCCTGAGTCAGAGAGAGATCTCATATCTAAAAATATCTGGGCATTGTGGCAGGTGCCTGTACTCCCAGCTACTCCAGAGGCTGAGGCAAAAGAATCACATGAACCTAAGAGTTTGAGGTTACTGTGAGCTGTGACACCATGGCACTCTACCAAGGGTGACCAAATGACACTCCAGCTCTAAGAAAAAAAAAAAAAAAAAAAAAAAGTTTGAGGTTGCTGTGAGCTATGTGATACCAAGGCACTCTACCCAGAGCAACAGAAACTCTTGACTCAAAAAAAAAACTACAGAAAATTGAGGGCAACCAAGCTAAAAGTATGAGGTAAATGATATTCTAAGCCAATACATAAAATAACAATACAATCCTGCTCCATCTGCCCCATACCTCTGCTTAGCTCACCTCTTCACACATTCTGTGCTTAAATACCATCTTCTCAAAGAGGTCCTCCCTGACTTCAATGTAAAACACCTTTCTGTGTCTATCCTTGATCTATCCCTCCAGCCTGTTTAATTTAGAGCACTTAGCTTCACCTGACATTTTTACATATTTATTCACCTATCCTTTCCCTCTAGAATGTATACTTGAGAGCACTTTGTTATATTTATTGCTTAAGCCCTAATGCTAGGCACATAGGTGCCAAGTGTGGCAGCTTTAACATTTTACTCAGATAAATTTACTCAGAGAAACCAAAATTTAAAATTCTGTTAAGTAGTTTTGCCTCCAAATTATGTACAGCGAATTCAGTGCAACTGAAAGTAATACTGATGAGAAAACAAACATCGACATCTTATATTCATCTACCACTGGAAAAGTTAGGCTAGCAAAAAATAGCTGGCAGCCCATAAGCAACTCAGAACCCTGGATCCAAAGACTGAATATACACAGTGGCCAAACTGATGTACAGTGAACTTGAAACTCACAAGCCTTAACTCTGGGGAGGAGGATCTTGTATCTTAGACCTGGTTTTGTCCAAAATGGTAGCTACTAACCCAGATGTAACTATTTACATTAAAAAGTACTCTACAAAAATTAAAAATTCTCTTTCTCAGTTGCACTAGCCAAATGTCAAGTGTTTAACAGCCACATGTAGCAGGTCTGCCTGGAACCTTTATCCTACACATGATACCTCAAGGCTCCTGCCAAAGCAAAGCAACAGGGGGCAGGGTGTGGCTATACTATTTCCCTCCACCAACCAATTTACGTTATTTTCTTAAACTTCATACTTTCCCTACAGCTTCTTGTCTGCATTCCTCCTCTCACTGTCCAAGCTTTTTTAAAACTAAGTTTTGTAATTTATGCTAATGTTGACACTAATAAACAATCCAAACCCCAAATTATATGGATTTTAGACAATGTGTGGACCAGAGGAAAAGAACACCTTTAAGCGCTACATTCCAATACCAGCTGGAAGCCATGTACTAGCTATGGTGACCCTGACAAAGTGTTTCTAAGTGCTGCTACTCTCTAATCTATAGAATGGAGTATCAAATGAAATAGGAAAGAGTACATACTAGGCCATCACCAAACCACAACACACGATTAAGGTCTACTACTACTATTACCTGAGCTAATGTTTACAGTAAATTTCTCTATGCCTCCATATGTATTTAATTGGTACAATAATAGCTCTTTACCCTGCAGGACTGTTTTGAGGATTAATGAGCAATTATATGTTAAACAGGGCCTGGGTTTTAGAAAGCAGTACATAACTGTTACCATACCACTCAATTTCTTTGGAGCGCAGTGATGGGGGTTGGGCAGGTAATCTAGGGTTTAAGTTTCCCGTTTGAGAAGTTTCCTGGTACCATGGTCCTAGGCATCACTCAAGATTGTTCCGTTTTCACTATGCCATTTTTAAGACACTGCCAATTTGGTTGCTGTGGCGCTTTCCTCTGAAATTTGTCAAGAAACATTCCTTCCAGTCCTCGGGAAGACCCCTCTCGAGTTATTTCTGAATCCGTTGGACTAAGTAACTATTATGTAGTCCTTAGCAGGGAAACCATAAACCCCTACCCGGATTCTCCCTCCTCAGAGGCAAAGTACAGCCGAGTGAGGAGGAAACAGCGGGCCTGAAAGCATGCATTCCAGTCCTGTCACTAACTCACAGCCACTGTGGAAGACAAAGTAGCTAGCTCTCAGCCCAGGCTCTGGACTGAATCCAGCCAGGCTCCGCTCTTAATAGGTGGCTCAAGGCAAACGACGTCCTCTCCAGGATTAGTGTTCTTCCCTGCAAGGTAGGAAAACCATCACCGAGCTTGGAAGGCCTTTATGGATTAAACGAGAAAAAAATGTGTAAAGAATGTCACAATGTCACGCTATCAAGCGCTCGTTATTTGTAGTTCGCTGCATACTCTCGCAGGAATGGCCGAGACGAATTCCCTGAAACTGTAGACTTTTTCGCAGCCTCCTTCGCGTCTCGAACGCTCTGGGACTAAAGACACGTGAGGCAACAGGTGTCGGCTCTCGGGCTTTCTGCCCTTGCTTTCCTGGGGCCGTAGCTCCTCAGGTCAGGGAACACCCGTCCGAAAATAGCCGGCTAAGCCCAGCCTGGCGTGGAGCCCGGCAGGTGCTGCGGCGGGCCAGCCTGTCCCCGCCCGGCCCCTCCGCCCGGGGCCCGTTACCTGCTCAGCCTCCGCCAGCCACAGCCAGAGCTGCCGCCATGTCCGGAATTTGTACCTGTCACTAAACACGAAACACATCTCCGGGCTGGCGTAGCGGGAGGCAAGTGGGGAGCGGTAGCTGTCGGGCCCGCCACAGTCGCCCACAGCAGCCATCCTGGGAGGACAACCACGCCGGAGCCGACAGGCCAAGGAAGAGCGGGAGCGGAAGCGGAAGCCTGAAGGCCGGGGCGGGGCGGGACTTCCTCCATCGATTCCGCCCCCTGGGGCTTCCGGGCCCTGACAGGTTTTACTTGCGGAGGGTGGGGCAGCAACCTGCGACTAGGAACGTGATAAGCGCTTCCGAAGTTACTTTGCTTCTCTGCGCCTTAGTTTTCTCATCAGAAAAGAGGTACATTAAGACCTGCTTAAGGTGGTTGTGTGGCGCAGTATAGGGCGATGTTTGGTGCACATAGGGGGCCCTGTACGTGTTGTCTGTGTTATTACTGTCGCCTACTCCCGCCCCAAGTCGGACTGCCTGACGCGCACCAGGCCCAAGGGAAATGAGTATTAATTACCTACCGAGTGAGGTAGTGAGTTTGGATCAAACTTGGTGAAGTGGATTTAAACACGCACTTCCAAGATCCGGGAACTGAGAGTCACATATGTTGAGTGACTTGCTGAAGGCCAGCTACCTAGCTAGAAAGCAGGGCCGGACTTAAAACCTGATCTACGGTCACACACCACGCCCTGTCATACTAAGGCTATGAAGGCCTTCCCCTACACCCTCCTATCCAGAACACCTTTCTTTTCTCACTACTACTTAAAAGCTCAGCCTAGAAAATGATTGATAATGTCACTCTCTTCTCTTTTAAGCCAATAATAAAAACCACAAATGTTTATTAAAGTTCTTACTAGACACCATCCTAAGTGATCTCATTAATCCCTTAACAATCCTGAGTTGTTCAGGTATTAAGACAATACAAGGAAAGCTCTTGGTGCAATGCCCAAAGTGAGTGCTCAATAAACGGAAGTCATTGAGGGCGAGGCACGGTGGCTCAGGCCTGTAATCCCAGCACGCTGGGAGGCCAAGGCAGGTGGATTGTCTGAGCTCAGGAGTTCTAGACCAGCCTGATCAAGAGCAAGACCTTGGTTCTATAAAATAGCTGGACCTTGTGGCCAGCAGTCCCAGCTGCTTAGGAGGGTGTGGGAAGAGGATCACTTGAGCCCAAGAGTTTAAAGTTGCTGTGAGCTATGACACCCTGGCACAACCAAGGGTGACAAAGTGAGACTGTCTCAAAAAACCAAAAAACAGTAGTCATTATTTATGGACTCTATTTTGCAGATGATAAGACAAAGGCCTGGGGGGGTGGGGGTTTGAATGTGTTTAGATTGCTCAGATACTAGATAGAAGGGGAGAGCTAGGAGTTAAATGCAGGTGGTGAAGATCCAGGCACCTAAAACAGCTCCAAATGTGCCTTTCCCTGTGTGCTACAGTATCAGGGAAATGCTTTGAAATAACCTGCTTCTGAACTCCTCACTAAAATGATACTTCCTGGAGAAATTCCACTTTGAATTGTGTGCTTGTTTGCTAAGAGTGAACTTCCTTTTTCCAGTAACTATATACATCAAGAACATTAAAAGTTACTGGTTAGATTTCTTCCCTTCTGAGTGTGGTGGCTCCAGTCTTTAATATCAGATATTTGAGAGCCTGAGGAGGAATGTTTGCTTTGGGCCAGGAGTTGGAGACCCACATAGGCGGTACAGTGAGACACTGTCAAAAAATACACACACTTGGATTACGCCTGTGGCTCAAAGTAGTAGGGCGCTGGCCCCATCTACCAGAGGTGGCGGGTTCAAACCCAGCTCTGGTCAAAACTAAAATACACGTAACAGAATTGTGTTGTCTTTCCCACTGATTCCTATTGATGGCAAACTTGGCAGTGGCAGGAATCACATGTGTGTCCCTAGCACCAAATCTTGCATAGTGTCGGTGTTCAGTAAATGGCTGCAGGATAAATACTGTCTGAAAGGAGTCTAGCTCCGCAAGAGAAGTCCCACAATAGTCACGACAGGAACTAGATTCTGACACTATGCTCCCTCTTTCCCCTCTCTGTCACCTCTCCTCTGTGTCCTCATTTCCTGGCCCCTTTATGTCTCCAACTGGACTCCACAATTAGGGGTCAGAATTGACTACAGTGGTACTTCCAGGATATCTTTGGCCATCATAGAAGCCCATCAATTACCTGGGATCATCACCAGCTCTTCTACATCTCTTGAGTAGCAGAGGACGGCTTTGGGGGTGAGACAGACACAATTCTGAAAAGATGAAGAATTTTCTCTGTGTAACTCTCCACTCTTGACAGAGTGCTTCTCCACTGTCATTGCTTTTAGACACCGTGATGAGTTTACTGTTCTCACTTTCCACTGTGACCACTGCAAACATCTCATTCTCTCAACCCTCTCTTCTGCCTCTGTTTCACTTTGCTGTTAATTTTCCTTCTCAAAATAGTTTTTATATCCAGTTTTCTACCTTTTCACTCAGGAAATGATTTACTTTCAATTATTTTGACTAAAATCTCCCCAGTTCTGCCTCTCTTCTCTAGCATTGAAAAATTTAGTGTTCCTTACTTCATGGAAATAGTCTCTATCACCTGGGCTAATGTGCAGTGGCATCATCATAGCTCACAGCAACCTCAAACTCTGAGGTTCAAGCAGTCATCCTGTCTCAGCTTCCCAAGTAGGTGGAACTACATGTGTTGTGATGCCTGACCAGATGCTTCATGTCAAGATGGTGTCTCACCATGTTGCCCAGGCAGGTCCTGAACTCCTGGCCTCAAGGGACAGGCATTAGTCACCACACCTGGCCTCTGGTTTTGTTGTTTTTTTACATGTATGGATCTCTCTCTCTACAGCAGTGGTTCTCAACCTTCCTAATGCTGTGATGTTATTTTCATTGTTACAAAGGGGTCGCAACCCACAGATTGAAAACCGCGGCTCTATAGGAACATCTTCATTTGCCCGCATGTCTCCTTAACAAGGAGTCCTCTTTTTCTGGCTGCTTCTTCAACAGTCATTCCTGGCACTGCCACTAGTTTCTTGGGCAAATTACTTAACTTTCAGCACTTGGGCCTTCTCGCCTGTCTTTGCGACTGATGTTCCCAGGTGTGTGGTGAGTCCAGATGCAACCATAGATGCTGACTCCCCAGCTCACCATCTGGGACTCAAGTGCTCAGTAAATTCATTCCCCTTCTGGCTTTATTCCTTAGCATTGCGATGTGATGTCTGTCCTTTCCCTTTCTTCCAAATCACATGTTTCTTAATCACCAACATCCTCCTGTAATATCCAAGTCAAAATGCTCTTTATATTTGTTTGCCTATAATTGCACGGAAACATTAATAAAGTGTTGGGGCATGCAGGGAATAGAATAGACAGGCATTGAACTGGGCCCAGTAATTTCCTAATGTCTACCTTTGTCATTTTGAACTATTTTTCTTTTTCCTGTGTTCATTTATCCCTCCTGGCTGATTAAAGTATTTAGTATTTCTGACAGCCTCCTTACCTTCTGCTTCAAAAACCAAACCGTAGGCTCAGCACCTATAGCTCAGTGGTGAGGGCATCAGCCACGTACATCAGGGCTGGCGGGTTCGAACCCAGCCCCGGCCTGCTAAACAGTAATTACAACAAAAAAATAGCCAGGCGTTGTGGCAGGCATCTGTAGTCCCAGCTACTTGGGAGGCTGAAGCAAGAGAATCACTTTTGTCCAAGAGTTTGAGGTTGCTGTGAGCTGTGATGCCATAGCACTCTACTGAGGACAACATAGTGAGACTGTCTCAAAAAAAAAAAAAAAAAAAAACCAAACTGTACTGATTCCCTTCTCTTTCTGAGTGCTCTTTCGGAGTTGTCTTTTGATTACCCTTCCTCCTCTCACTTCCGGAAAAGGAATTGGTGGGGGTTTTCCCATGGTTTAACCCATCTGTTCTCCCCTTGGAAACCACTTGCACATGTGCAAGGGTTACCTCGTGAGCCCACAGGTTCTCTGAAGTTTTGATTCATGACCCTTAAAGGCCAATTAGACACTTCCAACTGACTATCCCTATTACCTAAAGCAACATCTCTAAATTAGAGTTTCATTTTTCTTACCTCTGTGCCTTAATTCAGTGAACAGGCCTTCTGATTGTTTCCTTTCTGTTTTTATTTCAGGCTTTAAAAAACCTAGTTTCTTAAAACAAATTGATATAACATACTGTTACCCTTTAGGATCATTCATCCCTTAATGGTAAATTAGCACTACTGTGTGAGGGTAGGGGCTAAGATTTGAAATCAGAAAAGGTCTTAAATAATTGGGAAAGGAGGGCGGCGCCTGTGGCTCAAAGGAATAGGGCACCGGCCCCATATGCCGGAGGTGGCGGGTTCAAACCCAACCCCGGATAAAAACTGCAAAAAAAAAAAAATTGGGAAGGGAGTGTAGAGTGAGCTGATCAGAGGAACACAAGAAGCTCGCTGGGCAGTGTCATGGTGTCATTGGTAGTTGGTTATAGTGGATTTAAGAGAATCCTTCCTTGCTCTGTAGTGACCCCCGCCCCTCCCCAAATGCTGGGCTGCATTCAGGTGCTGGGGGAAAATAGAAAACAGGGTTTTACTAAAGTGGGAATTTTGTCATGTGGGTATCAAAAAAACAAGAATGGCAAGGGTCTGTGTGGATTCTAGCAAGCATATTATTCAAACTGTGGGAATGGTCGATGAAGCCAAACACAGCCAAAGAAAAACAGGCGGCCAGGTGTGGTGGCTCATGCCTGTAATCCTACCACTTTGGGAGGCCAACGCAGGAGACTGCTTGATGCTAGTTAAAGGCGAGCCTGAGCAACAACATAGCAAGACCTCATCTCAAAAAAAAAAAAAAAAAAAAAAAAAAAAAAAACAATTCGGGGGGTTTTTGGCAAAAAACCAAAAACAACCACCCCCCCCCCCCCAAAAAACCCTTCCTGGGCTGAGCCCAGACCCACTAGCTACACAAGCTAAGTACCGTATCTTTGTAGATTTTGTTGTAGTGCACCCCCTGTG